>CM024198.1:5233833-5293556 GCA_013435755.1 Amphilophus citrinellus
CAACAAACTTCCAGTAAACTTCGTCCACTCATGTTTCTCCCATGATTCTCCTTCCATCTCTGTCATTTTAAACAAGACAGCTGTGTTCATTACGTTTTTGCATGCTCCGTACCTATATTTCGTTTTGAAGCTTTTCTCGCTGAGATCATCACACTTTTGTCATTTCATTAATACTTCACAAACTCCTTCAAACCTGCTTTTCCAAATCATCTTTCCGTCCCTGATTCGTCTCCTTCAACAATCTCCTGTCATTTTAAACAAGAAAGCTGCGTGTCATTACCGTTTTGCATGCACAGTCCTTATATTTCATTTTGAAGCTTTTTCTCGATGAGAGAAGCACACTTTTGTTTGCATTTCTGAATAACTGTCACAAACTCCATTCAAACTGCTTTCAATCATGTTTCCCCAGGATTCTCCTTCAATCTCCTGTCATTTTTAAACAAGAAAGCCGCGTGTCATTACATTTTGCAACCGCAGTAGCTGTGTATGTGATTTTTGAAGCTTTTCATTTGCTCGCTGAGAGAGCCACTTTTGTCATTTCATGATACTTCCACAAACTCCATTCAAACTGCTTCCATCATGTTTCCTCCTCCCCCCATGATTCTCTTCAATCTCCTGTCATTTTAGACAAGAAAGCCGTGTTCATTTACTCATGTTTTGCAAACAGCAGTAGCTGTTTATGTGATTTTTAGCTGTCTCGATGAGAGAAGCACACTTTGGTCAGTTCATGAATAACTTCACAACTCCAGTCAACTGCTTTCCAATCAGGTTTCCCAATGATTCCTCCTTCAATCTCCTATCATTGTTAACAAGAAAACCGCGTGTCAGTACCATTTTTCAACGCTGTAACCTGTTATTTCATTTTTGAGCTTTTCTCGTCTGAGAGAAGGCACCTGTCATCATTTCATGAATAACCTTCACAAACTCCATTAAAACTGGCTTCCCAAACATGTTTCCCCATGATTTCGCCTGTCAGTCGCCCTGTCATTTTAAACAAGAAGCCGTGGGTCATTACCATTCTGGCAAGCGCAGTACCTTATATTTGACGTTTTGAGCTTTTCTCAACGAGAGAAAGCACATTTTGGTCAGTTCATGAATAACTTCACAACTCCATTCAAACTGCTTCCAAACATGTTTCCTCCGCGCATGATGCTCCTTCAATCCTCCTGTGGTTTTAAAACAGAACGCTGTGTGTCCATTACCAAGTCTGCAAGAGGAGTACCTGTTGATGTGATTGTTTTTGACTTTTCCTCGAAAGAGAAGCCCGTTGGTCATGTCATGAATAAGTTCACAACTCCATTCAACTGCTTCCTCATTGTGTCCGCCTGATTCGCCTGCAATCGCCTGTCATGTTAAACAAGAAAGGCCGTGTGTATTACCAGGTTGCAAAAAACCGCAGTAGCTGTTTATGTGATTTTTTGAGCTTTTCCTCGCTGAGAGAAGCAACTTTTGTCATTTCATGAATACTTCACAACTCCATTCAAACTGCTTCCAAGCAATGTGGCCCCATGATTCTACGTCAATCGCCTGTCATTTTTAAACAAGAAAGCCGCGTGTCAGTATATTTTGCAACCGCAGTAAGCTGTTTATGTGATTTTTGAGCTTTTCTCGCTGAGAGAAGCACACTTTTTGTCATTTCATGAATAAACGTCACAAACCGCCACCCATCAAACTGCTTCCAATCATGTGTCCGGCCCCCCCATGATTCCTTCTTCAAATCTCCGGGTCATTTTAAACAAAAAAAACAGTGTGTCATTACCATTTTGCACGCAGTAGCGGTTTATGTGAGTTGTGAGCTTTTTCCTCACCCCCTCCCTGAGAGAAGCACACTTGTGTCATTTCATGAATAACTTCACAAAACTCCATGCAACTGCTTTCCATCAGTTTCCCCATGATTCTCCTTCAATCTCCGGTTCAGTTAAAAGAGACGGCCGCGTGTCTAACCATTTTTGAAAGCGCATAAGCTGTTTTTAATGTGATTTTTGAGCTTTTCTCGCTGAGAGAAGCACACTTTTGTCATTTCATGAATAACTTCACAAACTCCATTCAAACTGCTTTTAACCATGTTTCCCCATGATTCTCCTTCAATCTCCTATCATTTTAAACAAGAAAGCCGCGTGTCATTACCGTTTTGCATGCGCAGTACCTTATATTTGACGTTTGAGCTTTTCTCAACGAGAGAAGCACATTTTGGTCATTTCATGAATAACTTCACAAAGCCATCAACTGCTTCCAAACATGTGTCCGATTATTCTTCTCCGTCAATCTCCTGTGGTTTTTTGTGTTTTTTAAACAAGAACGCTGTGTGTCATTACCAGTCTGCAAGCGCAGTACCTGTGATGTTTATTTGTTTTTTGTTTTTTGAGCTTTTCTCGCGAGAGACAACTTTTGTCATTTCATTAACTAACTTCAAACTCACAAACTCCATTTCAAACTGCTCCAATCATGTGTCCACCCCAATATTCTCCTTCAATCTCCTATCATTTTAAAAAGAAACCGCGTGTCATTACCATTCTCCAAGCGCAGTAGCTGTGAATTTCATTTTGAGCTGTTCTCGCTAAGAGAGGCACAGTTGTTCATCGTTCAATGATAACTTCACAAACTCCATTCAAACTGCTTCCAATCAGGTTTTTCCCCATGATTCTCCTTCAATCTCCTGTCATTGTAACAAGAAAGCCGCGTTCATTACCATTTTGCAACCGCAAGTAGCTGTTTTGTGATTTTGGAGCTTTCTTGTCTCGTTCGCGCATGATAGAAGCACAACTTTTGTCAATTTCATGATAACGTCAACAACTCCATCAACGGCTTCCAGCAGGTTTCCCCCTGATTGCGCCTTCAATACTCCTGTCATTTTTAAAGTAGAAAGTTCGCATGTCCATTAACCATTTTGCAAGCGCACTAAGCTGTTTTGTGATTTTTGAGCTTTTCTCGCTGAGAGAGCACACTTTTTGTCATTTCATGAATAACTTCAACAACTCCATTCAAACTGCGTTTTAAACCATGTTCCCCATGATTCCCTGTTCATCTCCTGCATTTTAAACAAGAAAGCCGTGTGTCTTACCATTCTGCAGCGCAGTACCTATATTTGACGTTTTGAGCGTTTCCTCAACGAGAAAGCACATGTTGGTCATTTAATGAATACTTCACAACGAAACTCTCCATTCAAAACTGCCTTCCAATCAATGTTTGCCCCATATTCTCCTTCAATCTCCTGTCATTTTAAACAAGAAAGCTGTGTGGCCAATTACCCGGGTTTGCAGGCCTGTACCTTATAGTTCAGATTTGAGCTTTTTCTCGCGGAGAGAGCACACTTTGTCATTTCATGAATAACTTAACAAACTCCATGCAAACAAACTGCTTCCAATCAAGTTTCCTCCCCATGAGTCTCCTTCAATCTCCTGTCATTTTAAACAAGAAAAGCCCGCGGGTCATTAACCATTCTGCAAGCGCAGAGCTGTTTATGTGATTTTTGAGCTTTCTTCTCGCTGAAGAAGCACACTTTTGTCATTTCATGAATAAGTTCACAACTCCAGTCAAACTGCTTTCCAATCATGTTTCCCCATGATTCGCCTTCATCTCCGGTCATTTTAAACAAAGAAAGCCGCGTGTCATTACCATGCCTGCAAGCGCAGTACCTTATAATTTGAGACGTTTGAGCTTTTCTCAACGAGAGAACACACATTTGGTCATTTCATGAATAACTTCACAAAACTCCATTCCAAACTTGCTTCCAAACATGTTTTTCCGCATGATTCTCCTTCATCTCGGTGGTTTAAACAAAGAACCTGTGTGGTCATTACCATTCTGCAACGCAGTACCTGTTGATGTGAATTTAGAGCTTTTCTCGCTGAGAGAATCACACGTTTTGTCATTTCATGAATAACTTCACAAACTCATTACAAACTGCTTTTAACCAGGTTCTCCGCCCTGATTCTCTTCAATCTCCTATCATTTAACAAAACCCCTTAACTGGCAAGGGGCCCGGTGACGGCCGTTTGGAGTCCCGTTTATAGGGCAGGCTAGACCCTCCCCTTTTTATTGACCGTCATGTCGGTTTTCGGGCCAATCATGTAACTGGCTGCACCAAATCACCCTGACAAAGCTACGTGACGCCTCTGAGTAGTATTGGCTCTGGGAAACCATTTCTTAACATGATGGCCGAATGAGGTGTCAGTCAAAATGAGGCGGGTCAGCTGCCATATAAATGCACTTCATGTCGGCCGGCGGACCAGACGCAGCCGATTAATGGCTATGAAATGGGTTGTTCAGAGCCAATAATAACCAGAGGGTGTTATGTAGTTGTTTCAGGTGGTTTTTTTTGCTGCCAGTTAAGGGGTTAAACAAGAAAGCTGTGTGTCATTACCATTCTGCAAGCGCAGTACCTTATATTTGACGTTTGAGCTTTTCTCAACGAGAGAAGCACATTTTGGTCATTTCATGAATAACTTCACAAACTCCATTCAAACTGCTTCCAAACATGTTTCCGCATGATTCTCCTTCAATCTCCTGTGGTTTCAAACAAGAACGCTGTGTGTCATTACCATTCTGCAAGCGCAGTACCTGTTGATGTGATTTTTGAGCTTTTCTCGCTGAGAGAAGCACACTTTTGTCATTTCATGAATAACTTCACAAACTCCATTCAAAACTGCTTCCAATCATGTTTCCCCATGATTCTCCTTCAATCTCCTATCATTTTAAACAAGAAAACCGCGAGTCATTACCATTCTCCAAGTGCAGTAGCTGTTTATGTGATTTTTGAGCTTTTCTCGCTGAGAGAAGCACACTTTCATCATTTCATGAATAACTTCACAAACTCCATTCAAACTGCTTCCAATCATGTTTCCCCATGATTCCTCCTTCAATCTCCTATCATTTTAAACAAGAAAACCGCGTGTCATTACCGTTTTCCAAGCGCTGTACCTGTTATTTCATTTTTGAGCTTTTCTCGCTGAGAGAAGCACACTTTCATCATTTCATGAATAACTTCACAAACTCCATTCAAACTGCTTCCAATCATGTTTCCCCATGATTGTCCTTCAATCTCCTGTCATTTTAAACAAGAACGTCGCGTGTCATTACCATTTTGAAAGCGCAGTAGCTGTTTATGTGAATTTAGAGCTTTTCTTCCTCGCTGAGAGAAGCACACTTTTGTCATTTCATGAATAACTTCACAAACTCCATTCAAACTGCTTCCAAACATGTTTCCCCATGATTCTCCTTCAATCTCCTCTCATTTAAACAAGAAAGCGTGTGTCATTAACCATTCTGCAGAGCAGTACCTTATATTTGACGTTTGAGCTTTTCTCAACGAGAGAAGCACATTTGGTCATTTCATGAATAACTTCACAAACTCCATTCAAACTGCTTCCAAGCATGTTTCCCCTCGCATGATTCTCCTTCAATCTCCTGTGGTTTTAAACAAGAACGCTGTGTGTCATTACCATTTTGCAAGCGCAGTACCTGTTGATGTGATTTTTTGAGCTTTTCTCGCTGAGAGAAGCACCTTTTGTCATTTCATGAATAAACTTCACAACCTCCATTCAAACTGCTTCCAATCATGTTTCCCCATGATTCTCCTTCAATCTCCTATCATTTTAAACAAGAAAACCGCGAGTCATTACCATTCTTCCAAGTGCAGTAGCTGTTTATGTGATTTTTGAGCTTTTCTCGCTGAGAGAAGCACACTTTTGTCATTTCATGAATAACTTCACAAACTCCATTCAAACTGCTTCCAATCATGTTTCCCCATGATTCTCCTTCAATCTCCTGTCATTTTAAACAAGAAAACCGCGTGTCATTACAGTTTGCCAAGCGCTGTAGCCTGTATTTTCATTTTGAGCTTTTCTCGCTGAGAGAAGCACACTTTTCATCATTTCATGAATAACTTCACAAACTCCATTCAAACTGCTTCCAATCATGTTTCCCCATGATTCTCCTTCAATCTCCTGTCATTTTAAACAAGAACGTCGCGTGTCATTACCATTTTGAAAGCGCAGTAGCTGTTTATGTGAATTTAGAGCTTTTCTCGCTGAGAGAAGCACACTTTTGTCATTTCATGAATAACTTCACAAACTCCATTCAAACTGCTTCCAATCATGTTTCCCCATGATTCTCCTTCAATCTCCTGTCATTTTAAACAAGAAAGCCGCGTTGTCAATTACCATTTTGCAGCGCAGTAGCTGTTTATGTGATTTTGAGCTTTTCTCCGCTGAGAGAAGCACACTTTTGTCATTTCATGAATAACTTCACAAACTCATTCAAACTGCTTCCAATCATGTTTCCCCATGATTCTCCTTCAATCTCCTGTCATTTTAAACAAGAACGCTGTGTGTCATTACCATTCTGCAATCGCAGTACCTGTTGATGTGATTTTTGAGCTTTTCTCGCTGAGAGAAGCACACTTTTGTCATTTCATGAATAACTTCACAAACTCCATTCAAACTGCTTCCAATCATGTTTCCCCATGATTCTCTTTCAATCTCCTGTCATTTTATTTTAAAACAAGAAAGCCACGTGTCATTACCATTTTGCAACCGCAGTACTTTTTATGTGATTTTTGAGCTTCTTCTCGCTGAGAGAAAGCACACTTTGTCATTTCATGAATACTTCACAAACTCCATTCAAACTGCTTCCAAATCATGTTTCCCCATGATTCTCCTTCAATCTCCTGTCATTTTAAACAAGAAGCGAGTGTCATTACCATTTTGCAAGCGCAGTAGCCTGTTTATGTGATTTTTGAGCTTTTCTCGCTGAGAGAAGCACACTTTTTTGTCATTTCATGAATAACTTCACAAACTCCATTCAAACTGCTTCCAATCATGTTCCCCATGATTCTCCTTCAATCTCCTGTCATTTTAAAGAAGAAAGCCGAGTGTCTTACCATTTTGCAAGCGCAGTACCTTTTATTTTATTTTGAGCTTTTCTCGCTGAGAGAAGCACACTTTGGTCATGTCATGAATAACTTCACAAACTCCATTCAAACTGCTTCTAAACATGTTTCCCCATGATTCTCCTTCAATCTCCTGTCATTTTAAACAAGAAAGCGCGTGTCATTACCATTCTGCAAGCGCAGTAGCTGTTTATGTGATTTTGAGCTTTTCTCGCTGAGAGAAGCACACTTTTGTCATTTCATGAATAACTTCACAAACTCCATTCAAACTGCTTCCAATCATGATTCCCCATGATTCTCCTTCAATCTCCTGTCATTTTAAACAAGAAAGCCGTGTGTCATTACCGTTTTGCAAGCGCAGTAGCTGTTTATGTGATTTTTGAGCTTTTCTCGCTGAGAGAAGCACACTTTTGTCATTTCATGAATAACTTCACAAACTCCATTCAAACTGCTTCCAATCATGTTTCCCCATGATTCTCCTTCAATCTCCTGTCATTTTAAACAAGAAAGCCGCGTGTCATTACCATTTTGCAAGCGCAGTAGCTGTTTATGTGAGTTTTGAGCTTTTCTCGCTGAGAGAAGCACACTTTTGTCATTTCATGAATAACTTCACAAACTCCATTCAAACTGCTTCCAATCATGTTTCCCCATGATTCTCCTTCAATCTCCTGTCATTTTAAACAAGAAAGCCGTGTGTCATTACCATTTTGCAACCGCAGTAGCTGTTTATGTGATTTTTTGAGCTTTTCTCGCTGAGAGAAGCACACTTTTGTCATTTCATGAATAACTTCACAAACTCCATTCAAACTGCTTCCAATCATGTTTCCCCATGATTCTCCTTCAATCTCCTGTCATTTTAAACAAGAAAGCCGTGTGTCATTACCATTTTGCAACCGCAGTAGCTGTTTATGTGATTTTGAGCTTTTCTCGCTGAGAGAAGCACACTTTTGTCATTTCATGAATAACTTCACAAACTCCATTCAAACTGCTTCCAATCATGTTTCCCCATGATTCCTCCTTCAATCTCCTGTCATTTTAAACAAGAAAGCCGCGTGTTCATTACCTATTTGGCAACCGCAGTAGCTGTTATATGTGATTTTGAGCTTTTCTCGCTGAGAGAAGCACACTTTTGTCATTTCATGAATAACTTCACAAACTCCATTCAAACTGCTTCCAATCAATGTTTCCCCATGATTCTTCTTCAATCTCCTGTCATTTTAAACAAAAAAACCGTGTGGTCTACCTTTTGCAACACAATCCCGCAGTAGCTGTTTAGGTGATTTTTGAGCTTTTCCCCTCGCTGAGAGAAGCACACTTTTGTCATTTCATGATAACTTCACAACTGCCATTCAAACTGCCTTTCCAATCATGTGTCCCCATGATTCTCCTTCAATCTCCTGTCCTTTTTAAACAAGAAAAGCCGTGGGTCAGTACCATGTGGACCAACCGCAGTAGCTGTTTAATGTGATTTTTGAGCTTTTCTCAGCTGAGAGAAGCACACTTTTTGTCAGTTCATGAATAACTTCACAAACTCCATTCAACGCGGCCAATCAGGTGTTCCCCCCATGATCTCCTTCATCTCTGTCATTTTAAACAAGAAAGCCGTGTGTCATTACATGTTGCAAGCGCAAGTAGCTGTTATGTGTTTGTGAGCTTTTCTTTTCCTCGCGGAGAGAATCACACTTTCATCATTTCATTAATAACTTTACAAACTCCATTCAAACTGCTTGCAATCATGTTTCCCCATGATTCTCCTTCAATCTCCTGTCATTTTAAACAAGAAAGCCGCGTGTCATTACCATTTTGCAAGCGCAGTAGCTGTTTATGTGATTTTTGAGCTTTTCTCGCTGAGAGAAGCACACTTTTGTCATTTCATGAATAACTTCACAAACTCCAGTCAAACTGCTTCCAATCATGTTTCCCCATGATTCTCCTTCAATCTCCTGTCATTTAAACAAGAAAGCCGCCGTTTCATTACCGTTTTGCAATCGCAGTAGCTGTTTATGTTATTTTGAGCTTTTCTCGCCTGAGAGAAGCACACTTTTGTCATTTCATGAATAACTTCACAAACTCCATTCAAACTGCTTCCAATCATGTTTCCCCATGATTCTCCTTCAATCTCCTGTCATTTTAAACAAGAAGACCACGTGTCATTACCATTCTCCAAGCGCAGTAGCTGTTTATGTGATTTTTGAGCTTTTCTCGCTGAGAGAAGCACACTTTTGTCATTTCATGAATAACTTCACAAACTCCATTCAAACTGCTTCCAATCATGTTTCCCCATGATTCTCCTTCAATCTCCTGTCATTTTAAACAAGAAAGCCGCTGTGTCATTACCATTTTGCAAGCGCAGTAGCTGTTTATGTGATTTTTGAGCTTTTCTCGCTGAGAGAAGCACACTTTTGTCATTTCATGAATAACTTCACAAACTCCATTCAAACTGCTTCCAATCATGTTTCCCCATGATTCTCCTTCAATCTCCTGTCATTTTAAACAAGAAAGTCGTGTCATTACCATTTTGCAACCGCAGTAGCTGTTTATGTGATTTTTGAGCTTTTCTCGCTGAGAGAAGCACACTTTTGTCATTTCATGAATAACTTCACAAACTCCATTCAAACTGCTTCCAATCATGTTTCCCCATGATTCTCCTTCAATCTCCTGTCATTTTAAACAAGAAAGCCGCGTGTCATTACCATTTTGCATGCGCAGTACCTTATATTTCAGTTTTGAGCTTTTCTCGCTGAGAGAAGCACACTTTTGTCATTTCATGAATAACTTCACAAACTCCATTCAAACTGCTTCCAATCATGTTTCCCCATGATTCTCCTTCAATCTCCTGTCATTTTAAACAAGAAAGCCGTGTGTCATTACCATTCTGCAAGCGCAGTACCTTTTGTATGCTTTTTGAGTTTTTCTCGCCGAGGGAAACACATTTTGGTCTTTTCATGAATAACTTCACAAACTCCATTCAAACTGCTTCAAGCATGTTTCCCCATGATTCTCCTTCAATCTCCTGTCATTTTAAACAAGAAAGCCGCGTGTCATTACCATTCTGCAAGCGCAGTTCCTGTTTATGTGATTTTTGAGCTTTTCTCGCCGAGAGAAACACATTTTGGTCATTTCATGAATAACTTCACAAACTCCATTCAAACTGCTTCCAGGCATGTTTCCCCATGATTCTCCTTCAATCTCCTGTCATTTTAAACAAGAAAGCCGCGTGTCATTACCATTTTGCAAGCGCAGTAGCTGTTTGTGATTTTTGAGCTTTTCTCGCTGAGAGAAGCACACTTTTGTCATTTCATGAATAACTTCACAAACTCCATTCAAACTGCTTCCAATCATGTTTCCCCATGATTCTCCTTCAATCTCCTGTCATTTTAAACAAGAAAGCCATGTGTCATTACCATTTTGCAACCGCAGTAGCTGTTTATGTGATTTTTGAGCTTTTCTCGCTGAGAGAAGCACACTTTTGTCATTTCATGAATAACTTCACAAACTCCATTCAAACTGCTTCCAATCATGTTTCCCCATGATTCTCCTTCAATCTCCTGTCATTTTAAACAAGAAAGCCGCGTGTCATTACCATTTTGGAAGCGCAGTAGCTTTTTATGTGATTTTTGAGCTTTTCTCGCTGAGAGAAGCACACTTTTGTCATTTCATGAATAACTTCACAAACTCCATTCAAACTGCTTCCAATCATGTTTCCCCATGATTCTCCTTCAATCTCCTGTCATTTTAAACAAGAAAGCCGCGTGTCATTACCATTTTGCAAGCGCAGTAGCTGTTTATGTGATTTTTGAGCTTTTCTCGCTGAGAGAAGCACACTTTTGTCATTTCATGAATAACTTCACAAACTCCATTCAAACTGCTTCCAATCATGTTTCCCCATGATTCTCCTTCAATCTCCTGTCATTTTAAACAAGAAAGCCGCGTGTCATTACCATTTTGCAACCGCAGTAGCTGTTTATGTGATTTTTGAGCTTTTCTCGCTGAGAGAAACACACTTTTGTCATTTCATGAATAACTTCACAAACTCCATTCAAACTGCTTCCAATCATGTTTCCCCATGATTCTCCTTCAATCTCCTGTCATTTTAAACAAGAAATCCGCGTGTCATTACCATTTTGCACCGCAGTAGCCTGTTATTTCAGTTTTGAGCTTTTCTCGCTGAGAGAAGCACACTTTTGTCATTTCATGAATAACTTCACAAACTCCATTCAAACTGCTTCCAATCATGTTTTTCCATGATTCTCCTTCAATCTCCTGTCATTTTAAACAAGAAATCTGCGTGTCATTACCATTTTGCAACCGCAGTAGCTGTTTATGTGATTTTTGAGCTTTTCTCGCTGAGAGAAGCACAACTTTGTCATTTCATGAATAACTTCACAAACTCCATTCAAACTGCTTCCAATCATGTTTCCCCATGATTCTCCTTCAATCTCCTGTCATTTTTAAACAAGAAAGCCGTGTGTCATTACCATTCTGCAAGCGCAGTACCTTATATTTGACGTTTGAGCTTTTCTCGCTGAGAGAAGCACACTTTTGTCATTTCATGAATAACTTCAAAAACTCCATTCAAACTGCTTCCAATCATGTTTCCCCATGATTCTCCTTCAATCTCCTGTCAGTTTAAACAAGAAAGCCGTGTGTCATTACCAGTTTGGAAGCGCAGTACCTGTTTATGTGATTTTTGAGCTTTTCTCGCTGAGAGAAGCACATTTTGTTCATTTCATAATTAACTTCACAAACTCCATTCAAACTGCTTCCAAGCATGTTTCCCCATGATTCTCCTTCAATCTCCTGTCATTTTAAACAAGAAAGCCGCGTGTCATTACCATTCTGTAAGCGCAGTACCTGTTTATGTGATTTTTGAGCTTTTCTCGCTGAGAGAAGCACACTTTTGTCATTTCTTGAATAACTTCACAAACTCCATTCAAACTGCTTCCAATCATGTTTCCCCATGATTCTCCTTCAATCTCCTGTCATTTTAAACAAGAAAGCCGCGTGTCATTACCGTTTTGCAATGCGCAGTACCTTATATTTCAGTTTTGAGCTTTTCTCGCTGAGAGAAGCACACTTTCGTCATTTCATGAATAACTCCACAAACTCCATTCAAACTGCTTCCAATCATGTTTCCCCATGATTCTCCTTCAATCTCCAGTCATTTTAAACAAGAAAGCCACGTGTCATTACCATTTTGCAACCGCAGTAGCTGTTTATGTGATTTTTGAGCTTTTCTCGCTGAGAGAAGCACACGTTTGTCATTTCATGAATAACTTCACAAACTCCATTCAAACTGCTTCCAAACATGTTTCCCCATGATTCTCCTTCAATCTCCTGTCATTTTAAAGAAGAGAGCCGAGTGTCATTACCATTCTGCAACCGCAGTACCTGTTTATGTGATTTTTGAGCTTTTTTCGCCGAGAGAAGCACACTTTTGTCATTTCATGAATAACTTCACAAACTCCATTCAAACTGCTTCCAAACATGTTTCCGCATGATTCTCCTTCAATCTCCTGTGATTTTAAACAAGAAAGCTGTGTGTCATTACCATTTTGCAAGCGCAGTACCTGTTTATGTGATTTTTGAGCTTTTCTCGCTGAGAGAAGCACACTTTTGTCATTTCATGAATAACTTTACAAACTCCATTCAAACTGCTTCCAATCATGTTTCCCCATGATTCTCCTTCAATCTCCTGTCATTTTAAACAAGAAAGCCGCGTGTCATTACCATTTTGCAAGCCGCAGTAGCTGTTTATGTGATTTTTGAGCTTTTCTCGCTGAGAGAAGCACACTTTTGTCATTTCATGAATAACTTCACAAACTCCATTCAAACTGCTTCCAATCATGTTTCCCCATGATTCTCCTTCAATCTCCTGTCATTTTAAACAAGAAAGCTGCGTGTCATTACCGTTTTCCAAGCGCAGTACCTGTATATGTCATTTTTGAGCTTTTCTCGCTGAGAGAAGCACACTTTTGTCATTTCATGAATAACTTCACAAACTCCATTCAAACTGCTTTCAATCATGTTTCCCCATGATTCTCCTTCAATCTCCTGTCATTTTAAACAAGAAAGCCGCGTGTCATTACCATTTGCAAGCCGCAGTAGCTGTTTATGTGATTTTTGAGCTTTTCTCGCTGAGAGAAGCACACTTTTGTCATTTCATGAATAACTTCACAAACTCCATTCAAACTGCTTCCAATCATGTTTCCCCATGATTCTCCTTCAATCTCCTGTCATTTTAAACAAGAAAGCCGTGTGTCATTACCATTTTGCAACCGCAGTAGCTGTTTATGTGATTTTTGAGCTTTTCTCGCTGAGAGAAGCACACTTTTGTCATTTCATGAATAACTTCACAAACTCCATTCAAACTGCTTCCAATCATGTTTCCCCATGATTCTCCTTCAATCTCCTGTCATTTTAAACAAGAAAACCGCGTGTCATTACCATTTTGCAAGCGCTGTACCTGTTATTTCAGTTTTGAGCTTTTCTCGCTGAGAGAAGCACACTTTCGTCATTTCATGAATAACTTCACAAACTCCATTCAAACTGCTTCCAATCATGTTTCCCCATGATTCTCCTTCAATCTCCTGTCATTTTAAACAAGAAAGCCGTGTGTCATTACCATTTTGCAAGCGCAGTACCTGTTTATGTCATTTTTGAGCTTTTCTCGCTGAGAGAAGCACACTTTTGTCATTTCATGAATAACTTCACAAACTCCATTCAAACTGCTTCCAATCATGTTTCCCCATGATTCTCCTTCAATCTCCTGTCATTTTAAACAAGAAAGCCGTGTGTCATTACCATTCTGCAAGCGCAGTACCTGTTTATGTGATTTTTGAGCTTTTCTCGCCGAGAGAAGCACATTTTGGTCATTTCATGAATAACTTCACAAACTCCATTCAAACTGCTTCCAAACATGTTTCCGCATGATTCTCCTTCAATCTCCTGTCATTTTAAACAAGAACGCCGTGTGTCATTACCATTCTGCAAGCGCAGTACCTGTTGATGTGATTTTTGAGCTTTTCTCGCCAAGAGAAGCACACTTTTGTCATTTCATGAATAACTTCACAAACTCCATTCAAACTGCTTCCAATCATGTTTCCCCATGATTCTCCTTCAATCTCCTGTCATTTTAAACAAGAAAGCCGTGTGTCATTACCATTCTGCAAGCGCAGTACCTTATATTTGACGTTTGAGCTTTTCTCGCTGAGAGAAGCACACTTTTGTCATTTCATGAATAACTTCACAAACTCCATTCAAACTGCTTCCAATCATGTTTCCCCATGATTCTCCTTCAATCTCCTGTCATTTTAAACAAGAAAGCTGCGTTTCATTACCATTCTGCAAGCGCAGTACCTGTTTATGTGATTTTGAGCTTTTCTCGCTGAGAGAAGCACACTTTTGTCATTTCATGAATAACTTCACAAACTCCATTCAAACTGCTTCCAAACATGTTTCCCCATGATTCTCCTTCAATCTCCTGTCATTTTAAACAAGAAAGCCGTGTGTCATTACCGTTTTGCATGCGCAGTACCTTATATTTCAGTTTTGAGCTTTTCTCGCTGAGAGAAGCACACTTTTGTCATTTCATGAATAACTTCACAAACTCCATTCAAACTGCTTCCAATCATGTTTCCCCATGATTCTCCTTCAATCTCCTGTCATTTTAAACAAGAAAGCCGCGTGTCATTACCATTTTGCAACCGCAGTAGCTGTTTATGTGATTTTTCAGCTTTTCTCGCTGAGAGAAGCACACTTTTGTCATTTCATGAATAACTTCACAAACTCCATTCAAACTGCTTCCAATCATGTTTCCCCATGATTCTCCTTCAGTCTCCTGTCATTTTAAACAAGAAAACCGCGTGTCATTACCATTTTGCAACCGCAGTAGCTGTTTGTGTGATTTTGAGCTTTTCTCGCTGAGAGAAGCACACTTTTGTCATTTCATGAATAACTCAACAAACTCCATTCAAACTGCTTCCAATCATGTTTCCCCATGATTCTCCTTCAATCTCCTGTCATTTTAAACAAGAAAGCCGTGTGTCATTACCATTTTGCAACCGCAGTAGCTGTTTATGTGATTTTTGAGCTTTTCTCGCTGAGAGAAGCACACTTTTGTCATTTCATGAATAACTTCACAAACTCCATTCAAACTGCTTCCAATCATGTTTCCCCATGATTCTCCTTCAATCTCCTGTCATTTTAAACAAGAAAGCCGCTGTGTCATTACCATTTTGCAAGCGCAGTAGCTGTTTATGTGATTTTTGAGCTTTTCTCGCTGAGAGAAGCACACTTTTGTCATTTCATGAATAACTTCACAAACTCCATTCAAACTGCTTCCAATCATGTTTCCCCATGATTCTCCTTCAATCTCCTGTCATTTTAAACAAGAAATCTGCGTGTCATTACCATTTTGCAACCGCAGTAGCTGTTTATGTGATTTTTGAGCTTTTCTCGCTGAGAGAAGCACACTTTTGTCATTTCATGAATAACTTCACAAACTCCATTCAAACTGCTTCCAATCATGTTTCCCCATGATTCTCCTTCAATCTCCTGTCATTTTAAACAAGAAAGCCGCATGTCATTACCATTTTGAAAGCGCAGTAGCTGTTTATGTGAATTTAGAGCTTTTCTCGCTGAGAGAAGCACACTTTTGTCATTTCATGAATAACTTCACAAACTCCATTCAAACTGCTTCCAAACATGTTTCCCCATGATTCTCCTTCAATCTCCTCTCATTTTAAACAAGAAAGCCGTGTGTCATTACCATTCTGCAAGCGCAGTACCTTATATTTGACGTTTGAGCTTTTCTCGACGAGAGAAGCACATTTTAGTCATTTCATGAATAACTTCACAAACTCCATTCAAACTGCTTCCAAACATGTTTCCGCATGATTCTCCTTCAATCTCCTGTGATTTTAAACAAGAACGCTGTGTGTCATTACCATTCTGCAAGCGCAGTAGCTGTTTATGTGATTTTTGAGCTTTTCTCGCTGAGAGAAGCACACTTTTGTCATTTCATGAATAACTTCACAAACTCCATTCAAACTGCTTCCAATCATGTTTCCCCATGATTCTCCTTCAATCTCCTGTCATTTTAAACAAGAAAGCCGCGTGTCATTACCATTTTTCAACCGCAGTAGCTGTTTATGTGATTTTTGAGCTTTTCTCGCTGAGAGAAGCACACTTTTGTCATTTCATGAGTAAGTTCACAAACTCCATTCAAACTGCTTCCAATCATGTTTCCCCATGATTCTCCTTCAATCTCCTGTCATTTTAAAGTAGAAAGTCGCATGTCATTACCATTTTGCAAGCGCACTAGCTGTTTATGTGATTTTTGAGCTTTTCTCGCTGAGAGAAGCACACTTTTGTCATTTCATGAATAACTTCACAAACTCCATTCAAACTGCTTTTAACCATGTTTCCCCATGATTCTCCTTCAATCTCCTATCATTTTAAACAAGAAAAGCCGGTGTCATTACAATTATGCAAGCGCAGTACCTTTCTCTGTGCGTTTTGATCTTTTCTAGCCGAAAGAAGCACATTTTGGACATTTCAGGAATAACTTCACAAACTTCATTCAAACTGCTTCCAAAAATGTTTCCCCATGATTCTCCTTCAATCTCCTGTCATTTTAAACAAGAAAGCCGCGTGTCATTACCATTTTGCAAGCGCAGTAGCTGTTTATGTGATTTTTGAGCTTTTCTCGCTGAGAGAAGCACACTTTTGTCATTTCATGAATAACTTCACAAACTCCATTCAAACTGCTTCCAAGCATGTTTCCCCATGATTCTCCTTCAATCTCCTGTCATTTTAAACAAGAAAGCTGTGTGTCATTACCATTCTCCAAGCGCAGTAGCTGTTTATGTCATTTTTGAGCTTTTCTCGCTGAGAGAAGCACATTTTGGTCATTTCATGAATAACTTCACAAACTCCATTCAAACTGCTTCCAATCATCTTTCCCCATGATTCTCCTTCAATCTCCTGTCATTTTAAACAAGAAAGCTGCGTGTCATTACCGTTTTGCAAGCGCAGTACATTATATTTCAGTTTTGAGCTTTTCTCGCTGAGAGAAGCACACTTTTGTCATTTCATGAATAACTTCACAAACTCCATTCAAACTGCTTCCAATCATGTTTCCCCATGATTCGCCTTCAATCTCCTGTCATTTTAAACAAGAAAGCCGCGTGTCATTACCATTTTGCAACCGCCGTAGCTGTTTATGTGATTTTTGAGCTTTTCTCGCTGAGAGAAGCACACTTTTGTCATTTCATGAATAACTTCACAAACTCCATTCAAACTGCTTCCAAACATGTTTCCCCATGATTCTCCTTCAATCTCCTCTCATTTTAAACAAGAAAGCCGTGTGTCATTACCATTCTGCAAGCGCAGTACCTTATATTTGACGTTTGAGCTTTTCTCGCTGAGAGAAGCACATTTTGGTCATTTCATGAATAACTTCACAAACTCCATTCAAACTGCTTTCAAACATGTTTCCGCATGATTCTCCTTCAATCTCCTGTGGTTTTAAACAAGAACGCTGTGTCATTACCATTCTGCAAGCGCAGTACCTGTTGATGTGATTTTTGAGCTTTTCTCGCTGAGAGAAGCACACTTTTGTCATTTCATGAATAAGTTCACAAACTCCATTCAAACTGCTTCCAATCATGTTTCCCCATGATTCTCCTTCAATCTCCTGTCATTTTAAACAAGAAAGCCGTGTGTCATTACCATTCTGCAAGCGCAGTACCTTATATTTGACGTTTGAGCTTTTCTCGCCAAGAGAAGCACACTTTTGTCATTTCATGAATAAGTTCACAAACTCCATTCAAACTGCTTCCAATCATCTTTCCACATGATTCTTCTTCAATCTCCTGTCATTTTAAACAAGAAAGCTGCGTGTCATTACCGTTTTGCATGCGCAGTACATTATATTTCAGTTTTGAGCTTTTCTCGCTGAGAGAAGCACACTTTTGTCATTTCATGAATAACTTCACAAACTCCATTCAAACTGCTTCCAATCATGTTTCCCCATGATTCTCCTTCAATCTCCTGTCATTTTAAACAAGAAAGCCGCGTGTCATTACCATTTTGCAACCGCAGTAGCTGTTTATGTGATTTTTGACCTTTTCTCGCTGAGAGAAGCACACTTTTGTCATTTCATGAATAACTTCACAAACTCCATTCAAACTGCTTCCAAACATGTTTCCCCATGATTCTCCTTCAATCTCCTCTCATTTTAAACAAGAAAGCCGTGTGTCATTACCATTCTGCAAGCGCAGTACCTTATATTTCAGTTTTGAGCTTTTCTCGCTGAGAGAAGCACACTTTTGTCATTTCATGAATAACTTCACAAACTCCATTCAAACTGCTTCCAAACATGTTTCCGCATGATTCTCCTTCAATCTCCTGTGGTTTTAAACAAGAACGCTGTGTGTCATTACCATTCTGCAAGCGCAGTACCTGTTGATGTGATTTTTGAGCTTTTCTCGCCAAGAGAAGCACACTTTTGTCATTTCATGAATAAGTTCACAAACTCCATTCAAACTGCTTCCAATCATGTTTCCCCATGATTCTCCTTCAATCTCCTGTCATTTTAAACAAGAAAGCCGTGTGTCATTACCGTTTTGCATGCGCAGTACCTTATATTTCAGTTTTGAGCTTTTCTCGCTGAGAGAAGCACACTTTTGTCATTTCATGAATAACTTCACAAACTCCATTCAAACTGCTTCCAATCATGTTTCCCCATGATTCTCCTTCAATCTCCTGTCATTTTAAACAAGAAAGCCGCGTGTCATTACCATTTTGCAACCGCAGTAGCTGTTTATGTGATTTTTGAGCTTTTCTCGCTGAGAGAAGCACACTTTTGTCATTTCATGAATAACTTCACAAACTCCATTCAAACTGCTTCCAATCATCTTTCCCCATGATTCTCCTTCAATCTCCTGTCATTTTAAACAAGAAAGCTGCGTGTCATTACCGTTTTGCATGCGCAGTACATTATATTTCAGTTTTGAGCTTTTCTCGCTGAGAGAAGCACACTTTTGTCATTTCATGAATAACTTCACAAACTCCATTCAAACTGCTTCCAATCATGTTTCCCCATGATTCTCCTTCAATCTCCTGTCATTTTAAACAAGAAAGCCGTGTGTCATTACCATTTTGCAACCGCAGTAGCTGTTTATGTGATTTTTGAGCTTTTCTTGCTGAGAGAAGCACACTTTTGTCATTTCATGAATAAGTTCACAAACTCCATTCAAACTGCTTCCAATCATGTTTCCCCATGATTCTCCTCCAATCTCCTGTCATTTTAAACAAGAAAGCCGCGTGTCATTACCATTTTGCAACCGCAGTAGCTGTTTATGTGATTTTTGAGCTTTTCTCGCTGAGAGAAGCACACTTTTGTCATTTCATGAATAACTTCACAAACTCCATTCAAACTGCTTCCAATCATGTTTCCCCATGATTCTCCTTCAATCTCCTGTCATTTTAAAAAAGAAAGCCGCGTGTCATTACCATTTTGCAAGCGCAGTACCTGTTGATGTGATTTTTGAGCTTTTCTCACTGAGAGAAGCACACTTTTGTCATTTCATGAATAACTTCACAAACTCCATTCAAACTGCTTCCAATCATGTTTCCCCATGATTCTCCTTCAATCTCCTGTCATTTTAAACAAGAAAGCCGTGTGTCATTACCGTTTTGCATGCGCAGTACCTTATATTTCAGTTTTGAGCTTTTCTCGCTGAGAGAAGCACACTTTTGTCATTTCATGAATAACTTCACAAACTCCATTCAAACTGCTTCCAATCATGTTTCCCCATGATTCTCCTTCAATCTCCTATCATTTTAAACAAGAAAACCGCGTGTCATTACCATTTTGCAACCGCAGTAGCTGTTTATGTGATTTTTGAGCTTTTCTCGCTGAGAGAAGCACACTTTTGTCATTTCATGAATAACTTCACAAACTCCATTCAAACTGCTTCCAATCATGTTTCCCCATGATTCTCCTTCAATCTCCTGTCATTTTAAACAAGAAAACCGCGTGTCATTACCGTTTTGCATGCGCAGTACCTTATATTTCAGTTTTGAGCTTTTCTCGCTGAGAGAAGCACACTTTTGTCATTTCATGAATAACTTCACAAACTCCAATCAAACTGCTTCCAATAATGTTTCCCCATGATTCTCCTTCAATCTCCTGTCATTTTAAACAAGAAAGCCGCGTGTCATTACCGTTTTGCAACCGCAGTACCTGTTGATGTGATTTTTGAGCTTTTCTCGCCAAGAGAAGCACACTTTTGTCATTTCATGAATAACTTCACAAACTCCATTCAAACTGCTTCCAAACATGTTTCCGCATGATTCTCCTTCAATCTCCGGTGGTTTTAAACAAGAACGCTGTGTGTCATTACCATTCTGCAAGCGCAGTAGCTGTTTATGTGATTTTTGAGCTTTTCTCGCTGAGAGAAGCACACTTTTGTCATTTCATGAATAACTTCACAAACTCCATTCAAACTGCTTCCAATCATGTTTCCCCATGATTCTCCTTCAATCTCCTGTCATTTTAAACAAGAAAGCCGCGTGTCATTACCATTTTGCAACCGCAGTAGCTGTTTATGTGATTTTTGAGCTTTTCTCGCTGAGAGAAGCACACTTTTGTCATTTCATGAATAACTTCACAAACTCCATTCAAACTGCTTCCAATCATGTTTCCCCATGATTCTCCTTCAATCTCCTGTCATTTTAAACAAGAAAGCCGCGTGTCATTACCATTTTGCAACCGCAGTAGCTGTTTATGTGATTTTTGAGCTTTTCTCGCTGAGAGAAGCACACTTTTGTCATTTCATGAATAACTTCACAAACTCCATTCAAACTGCTTCCAATCATGTTTCCCCATGATTCTCCTTCAATCTCCTGTGGTTTCAAACAAGAACGCTGTGTGTCATTACCATTCTGCAAGCGCAGTACCTGTTTATGTTGATTTTTTGAGGCTTTTCTCGCTGAGAGAAGCACACTTTTGTCATTTCATGAATAACTTCACAAACTCCATTCAAACTGCTTCCAATCATGTTTCCCCATGATTCTCCTTCAATCTCCTGTCATTTTAAACAAGAAAGCTGTGTGTCATTACCGTTTGGCAATCGCAGTACCTGTTTATGTGATTTTTGAGCTTTTCTCGCTGGAGAAGCACACTTTTGTCATTTCATGAATAACTTCACAAACTCCATTCAAAACTGCTTCCAATCATGTTTCCCCATGATTCTCCTTCAATCTCCTGTATTTTAAACAAGAAAGCCGCGTGTCATTACCATTTTGCAAACGCAGTAGCTGTTTATGTGATTTTTGAGCTTTTCTCACTGAGAGAAGCACACTTTTGTCATTTCATGAATAACTCCACAAACTCCATTCAAACTGCTTCCAATCATGTTTCCCCATGATTCTCCTTCAATCTCCTGTCATTTTAAACAAGAAAGCCGCGTGTCATTACCATTTTGCAAGCGCAGTAGCTGTTTATGTGATTTTTGAGCTTTTCTCGCCGAGAGAAACACATTTTGGTCATTTCATAATTAACTTCACAAACTCCATTCAAACTGCTTCCAGGCATGTTTCCCCATGATTCTCCTTCAATCTCCTGTCATTTTAAACAAGAAAGCCGCGTGTCATTACCATTCTGCAAGAGCAGTTCCTGTTTATGTGATTTTTGAGCTTTTCTCGCCGAGAGAAGCACACTTTTGTCATTTCATGAATAACTTCACAAACTCCATTCAAACTGCTTCCAATCATGTTTCCCCATGATTCTCCTTCAATCTCCTGTCATTTTAAACAAGAAAGCCGTGTGTCATTACCATTCTGCAAGCGCAGTACCTTATATTTGACGTTTGAGCTTTTCTCAACGAGAGAAGCACACTTTGGTCATTTCATGAATAACTTCACAAACTCCATTCAAACTGCTTCCAATCATGTTTCCCCATGATTCTCCTTCAATCTCCTGTGGTTTTAAACAAGAACGCTGTGTGTCATTACCATTCTGCAAGCGCAGTACCTGTTGATGTGATTTTTGAGCTTTTCTCGCCAAGAGAAGCACACTTTTGTCATTTCATGAATAAGTTCACAAACTCCATTCAAACTGCTTCCAATCATGTTTCCCCATGATTCTCCTTCAATCTCCTGTCATTTTAAACAAGAAAGCCGTGTGTCATTACCGTTTTGCATGCGCAGTACCTTATATTTCAATTTTGAGCTTTTCTTGCTGAGAGAAGCACACTTTTGTCATTTCATGAATAACTTCACAAACTCCATTCAAACTGCTTCCAAACATGTTTCCCCATGATTCTCCTTCAATCTCCTGTCATTTTAAAGAAGAGAGCCGAGTGTCATTACCATTCTGCAACTTCAGTACCTGTTTATGTGATTTTTGAGCTTTTTTCGCCGAGAGAAGCACACTTTTGTCATTTCATGAATAACTTCACAAACTCCATTCAAACTGCTTCCAATCATCTTTCCCCATGATTCTAATTCAATCTCCTGTCATTTTAAACAAGAAAGCTGCGTGTCATTACCGTTTTGCATGCGCAGTACCTTTTATTTCAGTTTTGAGCTTTTCTCGCTGAGAGAAGCACACTTTTGTCATTTCATGAATAACTTCACAAACTCCATTCAAACTGCTTCCAATCATGTTTCCCCATGATTCTCCTTCAATCTCCTGTCATTTTAAACAAGAAAGCCGCATGTCATTACCATTTTGCAACCGCAGTAGCTGTTTATGTCATTTTTGAGCTTTTCTCACTGTGAGAAGCACACTTTTGTCATTTCATGAATAACTTCACAAACTCCATTCAAACTGCTTCCAATCATGTTTCCCCATGATTCTCCTTCAATCTCCTGTCATTTTAAAAAAGAAAGCCGCGTGTCATTACCATTTTGCAACCGCAGTAGCTGTTTATGTGATTTTTGAGCTTTTCTCGCTGAGAGAAGCACACTTTTGTCATTTCATGAATAACTTCTCAAACTCCATTCAAACTGCTTCCAATCATGTTTCCCCATGATTCTCCTTCAATCTCCTGTCATTTTAAACAAGAAAGCCGCGTGTCATTACCGTTTTGCAACCGCAGTACCTGTTGATGTGATTTTTGAGCTTTTCTCGCCAAGAGAAGCACACTTTTGTCATTTCATGAATACCTTCACAAACTCCATTCAAACTGCTTCCAATCATGTTTCCCCATGATTCTCCTTCAGTCTCCTATCATTTTAAACAAGAAAACCGCGTGTCACTACCATTCTCCAAGCGCAGTAGCTGTTATTTCAGTTTTGAGCTTTTCTCGCTGAGAGAAGCACACTTTCATCATTTCATGAATAACTTCACAAACTCCATTCAAACTGCTTCCAATCATGTTTCCCCATGATTCTCCTTCAATCTCCTGTCATTTTAAAGAAGAAAGCCGTGTGTCATTACCATTCTGCAACCGCAGTAGCTGTTTATGTGATTATTGAGCTTTTCTCGCTGAGAGAAGCACACTTTTGTCATTTCATGAATAACTTCACAAACTCCATTCAAACTGCTTCCAATCATGTTTCCCCATGATTCTCCTTCAGTCTCCTGTCATTTTAAACAAGAAAGCCGCGTGTCATTACCATTTTGCAACCGCAGTAGCTGTTTATGTCATTTTTGAGCTTTTCTCGCTGAGAGAAGCACACTTTTGTCATTTCATGAATAACTTCACAAACTCCATTCAAACTGCTTCCAATCATCTTTCCCCATGATTCTCCTTCAATCTCCTGTCATTTTAAACAAGAAAGCCGCGTGTCATTACCATTTTGCAACCGCCGTAGCTGTTTATGTGATTTTTGAGCTTTTCTCGCTGAGAGAAGCACACTTTTGTCATTTCATGAATAACTTCACAAACTCCATTCAAACTGCTTCCAAACATGTTTCCCCATGATTCTCCTTTCAATCTCCTCTCATTTTAAACAAGAAAGCCGTGTGTCATTACCATTCTGCAAGCGCAGTACCTTATATTTGACGTTTGAGCTTTTCTCAACGAGAGAAGCACATTTTGGTCATTTCATGAATAACTTCACAAACTCCATTCAAACTGCTTCCAATCATGTTTCCGCATGATTCTCCTTCAATCTCCTGTGGTTTTAAACAAGAACGCTGTGTGTCATTACCATTCTGCAAGCGCAGTACCTGTTGATGTGATTTTTGAGCTTTTCTCGCCAAGAGAAGCACACTTTTGTCATTTCATGAATAAGTTCACAAACTCCATTCAAACTGCTTCCAATCATCTTTCCACATGATTCTTCTTCAATCTCCTGTCATTTTAAACAAGAAAGCCATGTGTCATTACCGTTTTGCATGCGCAGTAGCTGTTATTTCAGTTTTGAGCTTTTCTCGCTGAGAGAAGCACACTTTTGTCATTTCATGAATAACTTCACAAACTCCATTCAAACTGCTTCCAATCATGTTTCCCCATGATTCTCCTTCAATCTCCTGTGGTTTCAAACAAGAACGCTGTGTGTCATTACCATTCTGCAAGCGCAGTACCTGTTGATGTGATTTTTGAGCTTTTCTCGCCAAGAGAAGCACACTTTTGTCATTTCATGAATAACTTCACAAACTCCATTCAAACTGCTTCCAATCACATTTCCCCATGATTCTCCCCCCGCGCTGCTTCTGGTGGTAGTAAACGACTGTATCCAACTTAGGCAAACGCAAATGTGCTGCCCCGTAAGCTGTCGGAAGCTGTTGTTTACTAGCAGCGCTTGCGTCAGTATACGGGGTCGAAATCCCTCTTTTCGTGCAGTGTCAGTGTCCTGTTCGGTTCTGCTGCTGGAACACAATTACTCCAGTCATACCAAGTGTCACCTTTACCCTTTAACCTTACTGCACACGTAGTGCATCTGACCACTTGGTACGGTCCTCTCCACCTCGGCTCAGACCACTTCCTCTTGATGGCCTTGAGCCAGACCCAGTCACTCAAAACTGATCAAAGTATGGCTTATGTTTCAGAGAAAAAGCCTTTCCTCTGGAAACTGCTCCAGCAGCTGGACCTGGAAATTGCAAGCCATGAGTTAATTCATATGGGGTAAATCCAGTACTCCTATTCACCTCACTTCTGACCCCTAAAAGAGCAATAGGTAATGCCTGAACCCAGGTCATTCCTGTTCATGCACATACTTTAGCTAATTTATCTTTTAATGTGAGATTCATCCTCTCCACTTTTCCTTGAGACTGAGGGTGACAGACACTTCCAAACGCATGTTTTAAACCCAATTCAACTTGCTGCAAGTCTTTGTTTTTTTTTTTTTTTTTGCCCACAGCAGCTTTTATGGGCAGTGGAGAGAGACAGGAAATGGGGGAAGGATACAGGGGAAGACACGCAGGCAAGCTGGCCACGGACCAGGACTCGAACCCGCGCCGCCCTCACCGCAACGTGACATATGTATGTGGTCGCCGGCTTCACCACTAAGCCACCCAGGCACCCTGCAAATCTTTGTTTTTAAAGTGAGTTGCGTTATCTGATCTGATTCTTTTTGGAAACCCATGTCTTGGTATATATATTCATTGATCAAAAACGTCACCACTGATGCAGCATCTTCCCTCTTGATGGGGATGGCCTCTGGCCACCCTGTATATACATCAACTGCCACCAAAAGGTACCTTTGACCTTTGACTCTTTCTCCCATGTCTGTGAAGTCAATCACTACTTTCTGTCCGGGCACTGGAGAAATAGGGAATTTGCCTTGATGAGGCTTCACTGTACTTTTTACATTATATACATTACAAACTGTACACTCCCTTACAAAATTCTCAACCATTGCTGGCAAATGTGGATGCCACCAATGAGTGAGTTTCCTCTCCATTTGTTGTTTCCCACAGTGAGTTAGCCCGTGTGCCTCTTCTAACTGGCCCACTGCTAAGGAGGCCGGCAAAGCTGGTCTCCCATCAGGTGCTCTCCATACACCTTGGACTTGAGATGCCCCCCTTTCTTCACAAACTGATTTTTCATAAGGGGACGCCTTCTCTTGTTCTGTTTTCAAATACTCCACATCCAATTTAGGTAGCAGATCATACACTGTCATTTCAGCCTGAGTCATCATGTACTGTGATGTGTAACCAGCAGCCTGTTTAGCAGCCTTATCTGCTGCCTCATTTCCCTTAGCAGTCCAACCTCCAGTTCTGTCATGTCCCTTACACTTGATTACTGCTACCTGTTTTGGTGCCTGTATGCTTCCGCTAATCTTCGCACTTCCTTCTCATGTTTAATTGGAGTGCCACAAGCTGTTCTGTAGCCTGCTCTTTCCCATTGGCTAAGTTCTACATGGACCACCCCACACGCATAAGCTGAGTCAGTGTAAATGTTTACAATTTTACCTGTTGCTTGTTGTAGGGCTGCTGTAAGAGCTAGGAGCTCAGCCAATTGTGCTGAAGGTTTCTCCATCACCCTTTCTGCTGTGACAGTTTCTGTGTTGCCGTCTGGGCGTTGCCTGATAACTGCATAGGCTGCTTTTGCCCCTCTATCAGGTGTCTAAAACAGCAGCCATCACTGCACGAAAAGAGGCATATTCGTCCCTGTATACTGACGCGGGCGCCGCTAGTAAACGGCAGCTTTCGTCAGCATACGGGAATGCGCATTTTCGTTCGCCTGAGACGGATATGGTCGTTTACGTACCACCAGAAGCAGCGGGGGGTAGAGGTACGGGGGAGCTGGCCAGCGGGAGGTGTTAACGACTCTACTTTACATATGAATAGCAGCGCTGCAAGCCGAAGCAGCGGCAACAGACCCACGTGGCTTCTCTGTCACTGGATGAAAAAAATGCCATCACAATTCATCATTGACATGTGATTGGCTGCTAGATCTGTCCCCCATTGGCCTTTATGAAGACAGGCCTGGGTAAGCCCCTCCCTAATAAATAATAACCCAGCAATAAAAAATATTTTTAATTATTATTTCTGTGATATACCTTGTATGTTATGTTGTATTCATGCCATGCTAATAACCTCAACTAAAAGGAATTCAATTAAGAGAAACAAATTGTGAGGCACAAGTTTGAATTTCTGTTTTTTATTTACAAAGCAATATGCAGATACACACACACACATCATGTAATCCATATATATATATATATATATATATATATATATATATATATATATATATATATATATATATATATATATATATATATATATATATATATATATATATATATATATATATATATACATATATATACCGTATTTTTCGGACTATACGTCGCTCCGGAGTATAGGTCGCACCAGCCAAAAAATGTATAATAAAGAAGAAAAAAACATATATAGGTCGCACTGGACTATAAGTAGCACTTTTTTTTGGGGGGGGGGGGGGGTGATAGAATCCGAGACCCAGAGCAGAAATTCCATCTTGAACGGCAATTTAAAATAATAATGGATTAAAGAACAGGACGAACACGGTTACGCCTACGTTATGCTAACGTAACACATTCAGCTACATGACGCACAACGAACACGTGTTCGGTATGTTAACATAACATTAAGTTATTCAGATAACCATAGCATAAAGAACATACTAACAAGTTAACCAAACCATCAATCCATTGAATTCTTCATCCTCGGTGTCACTTCTAAACAATTCCGTACACTCCGTAGACGAAGCGCCGCTTCCTCTTCTGTGTCGCCTTAGTCAGACTCGTCGTCAGCTGCAGTTCCAATTATTCCAGCCTTTCTGAATCCCAACAGGATGGTTTGGTTGTCACTGAAGCCCATGTTTTCTTGATCCATCCAATGACTTCCAGGAAAGTTGGGTGGCGCATTCTCCCAGTTGCCGTTAAGCTGTGCTCTCCATCCATCATCCAGTGCGCCCACAGGTTACGCAAGACTGCGTTAAAGCTGCAGTTCACGGAGATGTCAAGTGGCTGAAGTATTTTGGTTCATGTGTTATAAATGTCACATATACGTCGCTCCGGAGTATAGGTCGCACCCCCAGCCAAATTATGAAAAAAAGTGCGACTTATACTCCGGAAAATACGGTATATATATATATATATATATATATATGTATATATATATATATATATATATATATATATATATATATGTATAAATAAAACAAAAACAATATGACATATAATGCCTTGCTACTTCTGGGCCATGTGGTGGTGGCTTTCTCTCAGAGCATGGTCCAGCATACAAACACTTATGGTGCATGGCGTTGTATTTAGGGTGAGCTTCTAGTCTGTCTTGCAGTTTGGCACAGAGGTCACTGAGCTCCTGGCTGTGGAAGCTTGGGGGTCTTAATCCAGCCCGATATGCCCTCTGAGACGCCATCCTCCTCATCCAACATGAGGTCAGTGGTGACACCGTCCCAGGAGGCAACCTCCTCCGCTGCCAGGACACTCGCCCTCGCCTCCAACAGCTGTTGACACAGAGCACACATTAAGTCATTATGAAACTATATGAAATATTGTGAAAAATCAGGAAACTACACTGAAAGTTTGAGTCTCTTGACTTCGAATGCACACATAGCAGATAAGACCCTGAATGCAAAAAAAAAAAAAAAAAAAAAAAAAATTAATCAGCCCATCTTTGTCATCAAGAACAATGGTTACCTGACAAAGTACCAACTCCTGTGCATCCTGTGAATAAAAGACAAATGAACAAGTACTTTTAAAAAATTTAACATTGATAAAAGTACTTCAGTGATTTTGGTCATTAACCCTTGAGGCACCTTTAAACTGATTATACACTTTTTATCTTTAGGTCCCAAAATGTTACAGCTGCTATAACTATAAAAAATTCAATGTTAATTATTTTCACCTTCACTGCATCACCTTTTTATATACATTTTGGGTTGTTCAAAAGAAGCCAGATTTTATATAAAGTTAAAAAAAACAATAAGTAATACTTTCCAAAAATAAAACTGCATTTACAAGCTAACTACACAAATACAGCAGACCAACAATCCAATCCAATAAGTCTTACCAGCTTCCTTCTTGCACGACACCGGGCAGGATTTTTAATGTCTGCCGCCTTTTCCGGAACATGAGGCTGACTGTATCGGAAGTTGCGGCGGACCGTCTCGTAGGTTTTGCAAGAAGCTGGAAAACATTTTTGTACATTGTAAATAAAGAGTGTAAACACAGTGCATACATAAACATATTCAGGCAAAAAACACACAAACAAACAACACCAATAGATACTTACACACAATTATATCACTGTCCACGCATTAGGAACACTCACACTCGCGTTGTGAGGCGAACACAGTCTGTGGAAAATAAAGGTGAAAATAAATAACAGTAGAAACATTTTAAGCTCTTCTCTCCTCCACACGTTGAATACTGCGTGCTTTGTTTTTGATTCTTACCTCTGCAGAGGATCATACCGGCTTTTATTGGATTCGGAGTTGTGCAGGCCATGAACTGCTTCCTATAAGATGAAACCAAATAAAAATAAGAAACCAAATCACAATACGTCTGTCAGCTTACTGTGACCATTCCGCGACTCTTAGTATTTTTGTTTTAGAAACAACCAAGTCTTACCGCAGTTTTCGGATTGTGCTGCTGTCTTTTCCTCTTGAGTCCTTCTGTAGGTGAGTCTTTGTTAAGAGTCCAGAGCATTGAGTCTCTACACAATAGACGCCATCTTTGTCTTTCAGTTGCGCTAGTAGAAACTTGAGTAACTGAGGAGATAACCCACTCATTGCAGCCAGCAGTGTCTTCTCGTCTGCAGCGGGGCTGGTTGAAGCTGGCTGGTAGAGAGGCCCGCTTTCACGAGGAGCTTCTGGGGTGTTGAAAATATAGACGACCTCCATTGTCGTACCAGGAAAGCAGCGTAGACAAAGAACGCCATTCGGTTTGAACGGAAGGGAACGACAGGCACTGATTTCCTTTGGTCTTGCGAGACCTTCAGCGTGATCCCGCACGTGATCTGTATTGTCCAATCACAGGCAAGGAAGCTGCCACATGGAATTCAATTCATTTCATTTCAATTCAATTTTATTTTATATAGCGCCAAATCACAACAAACAGTTGCCTCAAGGCGCTTTGTATTGTGGGTAAAGACCCTACAATAATACAGAGAAAACCCCACAGTCAAAACGACCTCCTATGAGCTGGAAGATGTGTTGTACACATATCCACTGTCCATTTAAGCAGGACAAATGAGAAGGTGACTGTTGCATTAAAAGTTTTACATTTTTTTTTTTTTTTTTACATTTTTCTCATGAAGGTTTTGTTGATATCTCTTATGTACATCAATGTATAGCAAATTAAAAGTATATGTTTTCTTATTACTTCTGTCTTGGTAGTCTTTAATGTCATTGACGCATGTGAACATTGTCTGCAAACATTCACTGAACGTTTATGGCAGCGTTCATGGGATGTTGTCTTTTTTTTTTTTTTTTTAACATTTTACATTTTTCTCATGAAGGTTTTGCTGATATCTCTTATGTACAGCCATGTATAGCAAAATAAAAGTTTATTTGTTTATATGTTTTTTTTATTACATCTGCCTTGGTAAGTCTTTAATGTCATTAATGCATGTGAACATTCACTGAACATTTATGGCAGCGTTCATGGGATGTTGTCTGAATGTTCAATGCTATCTGGGAAGCCACTGCACAGAAGAGGATGATGGTGTGACAGACTTTTTGTTACAGCAAATTAGACTGAAAATTGAGTATGCTTTTAAATGAAAATAAAACTTGTGGTGTCACCAAAATCAAGTTATAGCCTTTGTTTATCTCCCTCAGTCCACTAAAGTTCAGGGTTCACAAAAAACTCCATGACAAAGGCTCACAGACAGAAGCTCACAGCCTTATTGGAAAAAGGGACAAAAGCTGAAAACGTCCGAAAGTATTTCGCTGTATAATAATTTATGTGTAATTTATGGAAAAAGGCTTAAAAGATGATAATGTAAATTTGATTATATATATCTCAAAATAAAAATATGCTGCTTACAACTCTTGGGAGGGGTAGATCACTGTGAGTACTGGTGACCACTGGTGAGTACTTGATTTGCATTTGTATGACTCACAGAAACCTCCTTTACATATGAAAGCCTGCCCTAGACCTGAGGAGAAGGTGGAGCTGAAGGAGCACTGACACAGAGAGTCCACGGCAGTTTCCCTACAGTTTTCTGTTCTGACCAAAGCCTCCTGCTGAGAGCCCTAAATCTCAAGGCGCGCGGCAATATTACATGCCAGAAACTGTCAAAAACCCCACTTTTCATGCAGTGCATCTGTGAAAAAATTCTCTTCTGCATTGTCGATTGGTTCTCCTCTTAAGTCCTGTCTCACTTTGGTGTCTATTTCTACTCTCTCCTCACACCTATGCGGTTCTCCTTCACCTATCTGTTCAGCCATGTTGATTCCTTCATGTGTAGGTAATGTGTGCTGCACTTAGGATTTTCTCTAGCCTATTTTGTCTCAGTGAGGACATAGTAAATGCTGCTGAATTTACAAATGCCACAATACTGTGTGTGGTGAGTACCGTTAGTGCATGTCCCATTACAATGTGTGCTGTTTTCTGTATCAATTTGGCCGCTCCTGCTGCATGTCTTGTACATGGTGGTTGTCTGATTTCTGTTGAGAAGTGAAACACTAGTGTACATCAGTACCTGTCATCCACCCCCCTTTTTCTGGAAAAGCACGCCATCTGCCATTCATGCTTTTAAAGAAACATCCAAGAAAAAGGGGTACTTATAATCTGGAGTGGAAAGATCAGCAGCATGTGCCAAGAGTTGTTTCAAAGAAATGAAGGATTGTTCTGCTTCAAATGTCCAGTCAAGTTTTGCAGTGAGATTTCTCATGCCTTTTTCATTTACTAGGGCTCTGAGAGGGGCTGTGAGGTCACAATACCCAGGAAGGCAGTTCCTGCGAAACCCCGTGAGACCCAGAAAAGAGAGCATGTTAGGGGCTTAGAGTGAGCCAAAATTGCAGATCTGTGTGCTCCAGAAACAGTGGATCCTTGACCTGACACTACTCGTCCTAGGAATACAACCTCTGGGCGGCAGCACTGAATCTTCTGACGGGAAACTCTAAACCCACACTTGTGTAAGTGTTTCAATAGCGACCTCGTAGCTGTTAAGCTGCTGTCAGCTGATGGAAAAGCTAGCATCATCAACATACTGTATTAGCGCCACGCCTTCGGGCAGGTGTAAATCAGCCAGCTGTTGTTTCAAAACATGATTGAATATTCCTGGAGACAACACAAAACCTTGAGGGAGTACCTGAGTTGTTGACTGTTATGTGTGAAGGAGAAAATGTCTCTGAGCTGTTCTGCAAGGGGTTGACAGAAAAAAGCATTAGCCAAATCAATACAAGTGAACCACTGATGCCCTGGTGTAAGAGCTGAAAGGGCTGTGTAAGGATTTGGAACTGGGACAGTTATGATAGCATTAATTGCTCTGAGGTCATGGGCCATGCGATATTTTCCAGTGCCCTTTTTCTCAACTGGGAGAATTGGAGTATTCCAGGAAGATGTACAATACTCGAGCACTCCAGCCTTTAAGAGGCCATCTATAGTGTCAGAGATGCCCTCAACTGCCTGTGGTTTGTGTCTGTATTGTGGAATCCAAATGGGTTCACTAGTTTGATAAGTGAATGTGACATCAGGAGTGTTGGTACAATACCCGACGTCTTCTGGGCCTGCTGACCATAGGTCAGGTGGAAGAGAGTCCAACAAAAATTGAGCTTGATCATGATCTGTACGCTCCCGGCCATGAGTCCTGGCCACATCCTCAGCTGCCAGTACAAAATTGTCCTGTCCATTAGTGTTGTAGTACTCGTGATTGGTCTTGGTCTTGAGACCGCTTTTTGATGGTCTTGGTCTTGTCATGGACTCGACCGCATTTGGTCTCGGTCTTGTCATGGACTCGGACATTGCGGACTCAGGATTTTATTTCAAGACCAGTAAAGACCACAGCTGTGGAAATATCACTAAATTGCCAGAATATTGTCCAATTTACTTGTTAACATATTTGCTTTTATTGGATACAAAACATACTGATTCAGATCCAACAAAGATTGCGCTCCTCTGCCTCTCAAAGGAGCGCACCTCGGAGACTCCGCCCCGGCTAGGTCGCTGCGCATGGACAGTTTGATGATGATGATGATGATACTTTATTGATCCCACAATGGGGAAATTACAGTTAACAGAACACCCATCCAAGAAGACAAACACGTTTGATCTCACTATGGTCATGTGTGTGCTTGATTTCGTGGGCTACAGAAATTACAATGACAACCGGTACGAACGCAAGAAGTAAGAGGGAAAATGAAGATCAAAGCAAAATTTCATGCTTCCTATTCAACACAAAAAAAAAAAAAATCCCAGCATGAAAGGTAAATACCAACCTTCATGTATTTTGATACACAAACTAAAAATTTAATGCAAATTTTAGGGCTGCAACGATCCTTGGAGTAACTCAATTCCATTATTAAAATTCCTCGACGCAAATTGCGTACTTGTCGTCTTGCTCATAATCTGTCTGTGTTTACCTCTGTGCTGCACACAGATGCTGCAGTAGTTTGGTTTGCACCGTAAAGTATGTTCGCAGCACAAGAAAGGGGAGCGTGTTCTCCCACATTCATATGTAAAGGAGCAGTTCACGAAGCGCGTTCTTATGCGTTTCGCTGGTTCATTTAAACCAGCACCAGTACTGGCACGAGCACCAGCACCTCGGCAGTAGAAAAGTAACGGTGAGCTCAGGTGGAGCAAAAGGAGCTCTTGTTCCCGTAACCACCTTAAAACCTTTACTGGGAAACAGCTGGAGGTCCTTCATCAACCACCAATCAGCAACATGAAGAAAAGAGAACTTTGTAGCTGCTCCATCCACCCTGTTTGTTTCACACAGAGAAACATCTGCAGTACGGAAGTTAAAATATGCTGATGAATTGTTAAAATTAAAAATTATTTCTTATCCAATTACTTGTTTAATTAGCGGCATAATAAATAGAATATTTGATTACTAAAATAATTGATAATTGTAGCCCTACTTGCATTCAGAAAGCCATAATCAAACATTAGTTTTCAGCACCAGTGGAGCTATGAAAGGCCTTCAAGAATAAAAACTACATTTCCCAGCAAGATGTCACTTTCTGTTGTTGCATTAAAAACGTGACAGTTTATGTTCATAATATGGTGGCTGATATTCAAATGTAAGAAATGCTTTAAGCAGCTGATCGTTAAAAAATCTGAATTATATTTTTGTTGTGTATGCTTTATGTGATTTCTGCAAACACATTAGTGGAAGGAAACAGCAGTCTGGGACACATTGAATGCATGATATATGAATGTAACTTTTCTGGATTATATGCAAAAATTATCACTCTATCGATCTAATAGACCTGATTTAGAGTTCTGCATTGATCCTTTGTACCTAACTGAAAATCCTCCCTGAACCTAACCTGACATGTACCTCGAGAAATGTAACTACACGTCCACAAAGACTGTGATTACTGCCTAGGCTTCAGAGGTGGTTTCCAGCAACATCATAGGCCCCATCACTCAGTTAACAAGCAGAAGTGGCATTTAGTGGTTAGCATTAGCTTACTAATTAGTATTAGCATTAGCGCTGGGCTGAAAAATATTTTTTGCTACAACCCTGTAGTTACCATGGCTACCAATGACAGCAGATAAGTAAGCTGTTTCTCCACCATTAGTAGGTGACACATAACACATTTTACTTAGGAAAAAAAGGAATTTGCTATAAAACATTTAAAGCAAATTTAAATCTGTACAGCTTGTTTATTTAAAAAAAAAGTTTACATTTGTTCTTGAGTGATGATTTTATACACTTCATTTACAAAAAAAAAAAAAAAAACCAGACATCAATATATGGGGAAAATTGCTTTGTTAATGTTGTATTGTTTCAGAACAATAACTTTTATTTTGAAAAAAAACTTTGCCCAATTTTACCAATTCTGTGTTTTAACTAATTAATGACCCAAAGGAAAAAAAATTTCAAACCAGTTAAACTTCATGAAAATTCTTCATAATTATTAAAAAGTATCGGTATCAGTATCGGTGATACTGGCCCTGTATTTACTTGGCATCGAATTGATACCAAATCTTGAAGTATCGTACACCACTACACTGAGCAGCACATACACGAGGAGTGATTGACAGTGATTGACCTGATTGAGTGATTGATTGATCCTGGCTCTGATTGGTTGTTTTTGACTGCGAGTGGTTCAGGGAGGAGGTGGAGGAGCTTGATTTTTTTTTTTTTTCACAGATTATCTGTCTCATACTGACATGGTGACAGTTTTAAAAAATATGTAAAAAAAAAAAAAAAAAACAGATTTATAAATATAAATACTGCAGCAATCTGTATAAAAGTAAAAATTGTGGCTTTAGTTCTTACTGTCGCTGATTGTTTTGCCATTTTTACACATTTCGCTATGTGGTTTTGAAATATCGCACATTTTTACAAAGATTATTGTTGGTTTTAAAAACAACGTAACTTTATGTATTGTTTATGAAAGGCAGAGAACAGTTAAGACTATTGTGATGAACTATCAATAATTGTTTTACATTCTGTGACAAATGATGGAAGTCACCCAGGAGTATTAAATAAAGATGGTTACATTTATTTTAGCTCTGACTGTTTAATAAAATGTGATTTTATGGGAATGTGGATCTTTCAGATCAATTTGAGAAGTGATTTTGATCATGTTTCACATTTTATTGGGTCATATAGCGTCAGGCACTGGTCTTGGTCTTGTCTCGGTCTCGCCCTCCCTTGGTCTTGGTCTTGACTCGGTCTTGGACCCTAAAAGTCTTGGTGTTGTCTCGGTCTCGATACACTCTGGTCTTGGTCTTGTCTCGGTCTCGGGTTAGGTGGTCTTGACTACAACACTGTTGTCCATATTAGCTATACGATAGGCCTTGAGTGAAGGTGAATACTTGACCTGTGGGATCTGAGTGGTTAGCCAGTTTGTTGTTTCAGCTGCTCTTTTACACATAGGACCCAATTCACATGCTTCGTGGTCTGCGGCAACCAGCAATGTAAGATGAGGCACAGCTGTGTCCCCCATCCTATACCACTGTAACTGTTCAGGTGTCAACCACGGCGGCTACGCCCTCAGGACCAGCAATGATATCAGTAAATGTCATTGACCATGTTGCATCCTGCAGTTGTTGTGAAAAAGCTTCAAGATAAACATCACCATCCTGATGATTATAATATAAGGTGACATGGTATGGGTCTGGAGGAGAGACGTAAGCACGAAGCCACGAGGGCCACGAGAGAAACTGCAAAAAGAGACCACCTCCTTCAAGATCAGGCTGCAGAAGTCCCAATAAATCTTTGCCAGTGGGTTGTCAGTTGGAGAAGTGTCAGCTTGAAGCATCATCTGAGTTGAAGACCAATGAGAGGTGAGGGTGCAGTTTGTGGAAAATCCACCTGGAAAAGTCACAATAACTCTGTCTGGGCTGCACAAAGTTGAAGCTCCGTTTTTACTCAGTAAATCACGACCCAGCTTCACTGGCAGAGGATGAGTGACAGGCAGATCAAGTGGTTTTCCCAAGAATCCAATTACTGATACAGTGTCTTTAGATATGAAGTCTTTGTGCACAGCAGATGTCAAAGTAGAATATCTTGCTCCTGTGTCAACAAGAAAAGGCAGTTCAATGTATCCAACCTTTATTTTCAGAAGAGGGTCTGCCAAAACCCCTTCTTGTGGCATTCCCGGGCCTCTTCAGTAGTAGTGTTGTTGTGGATATTGTCCAAAACACTACTAACAACACTAACAACAGCAGAGGGATTTGGTGCCTGATGAAGAGAAGCATTTGGATTTTGGCCAGCATGTGGTGTCGGCACACATCCAGGGGTGTTGTGACCCAACGCAGGACAGTAGATAGCCCAGTGTCCTTCACCCCCACAGTGGTGGCACGTATTAGACCATTGCGACCGTCTCCCTCCAAAGGACCATCTCCCACAGCCCCGTCGATAGCCACCACGCGACCACGGCCCAGAACCCAATGCAAACTACTCCAGCCCACTCCACGTCCTCTGTTACCAATACCTGCCATTTGGAAATTTTGGCTGTTTGTGTACCACTCTCCACCTGAATAAACCTGTTCTTGTGTTATTTTTGGACACTGGTGGGAATTGGGGTCTAGAAAATCTGGCCCACGTCCCACAGTTGTGGGTGGGAACTGAGCCAGTTTGACGAGAAGTATTTATCATCTCCACTATACAGGGGCGAATAGAGTCAAACACACTAATAAACAATGAAGTGGGAAGGATATTGAGGGGGCTTGAAGTCGGTTTCATACGATCAAGCAAAGCACTGATGTCCTGTAAGGTAGCAGATGCAAAAGAGGCATCATCTAACTCATGCTCTCCAATCTGTCTCCCCAAAACTCCACACCAATCGCCCAAAGCCAAGTTAAAACTCATTGTATATTTACTAAACATCTGCATCCACTTACTACCTCCCTCAGTAGGAGGGGGCATTTTGTCCACCACACAATTTAAATCAGTTAAACTCCATGGTGAGTAAATTGGCTGCTGACTAGTTTGGTATTTCAATAAAGGTGCCATCGTGCTCATGGAGAGTCTGCCTCTAGCACGTCTGCTCCTCGAGCATGTGGAATGTGTAGGAGGGCGTGCACTTGTGTGTGTGTGTGTTGCCTCGCCATCACATTAGAGATGTTGGAGTACTGAGCCACCAAATTAAAGTGAATTAGACCAGTGCTAACTTTATGGACGTGGGGGCAGGGAAACGTCTGGGTGATGTGACTGAGAGCAAAGCTCATGGTGCTTTCCGGAAAACGGGACTTTCAAAGACCACCAATAAAAGCCAGCTTAGAACACTTTATGAATTCCATAAATTTAAGGTTATCCAATTTGACATTCGGATTTTTGTGGTTTATTTTTTGGTGCTGAAACCTTGAGTTTCTCCTGAGTAGAGTGCATGCTCTCATTACTGCCCCAAGTTAACAAGAATGGTCTGATGCTACTTTCCCACCGCCGAGGTTCCAGAGCCGGAGCAAGTTCCCGTGCCGATCCCAATGAACCGGCGAAACACTTAAGAACGGGCCCGCGTTCCCACCGCCTTTCTGTGAACTGCTCCTTTACGTATGAGTGTGGGCGGGTCCTCGTCTGGACACGGAAGCTGAAGCGCACAAACGTGGAAGAACACGCTCTCCTTTCTAGTGCTGCAAATACGTTTTACGGTCCAAACCAAACTACTGCAGCATCTGTGTGCAGCACAGAGGGAAACACAGACAGCGATTAGAGCAAGACGACAAGTACGCACTTTGTGTCCTTTTATCTGTGATATGAACTGATACAAAGCAGCAAGTTCAGCCTTGGAGCCCAACCTAATTCACAGCCGTGAAAATCGCTTCGCTTTTCTCATGTAATACACATGTAATATGGTAGAAAACTTGATGTTGAGACGGCAGAGTCACGCCCTTCTGCCGCTTTCGGCACGGGTTCCTGATTCCAGACCAGCTAGTTTGCGGGGCTGGAATTGAACCCGTTTTTCGGCCAAGCACCGAGTGCGTCGGCGGTGGAAAACCCGCCTAACGGTTCAATTCACGGCTCCGGCTCCAGAACCCTGTTGGTGGGAAAGAGGCTTGAGTGACAAAGTGTCAGTTTTCCTGAATTCATGTGAAGGAAATGAATGTTTATGAAGTTTCATGAAGTTCATGGTATATGTTTGTCTTTACTAAATGGACACTTATTTCCCCGAGAAATTTGTCTTAGACTGAAAATAACATAACTGATTAAAATACACAAGTACATAATGTTTTAGGTCAGAATGTTCCTGCTATGCCGCCATTGTATCAATAACAGAAGCAAGGACTCCTGAGTGGAGTGGTCAATGTCAATGTCAATTTTATTTCTTGAGCACATTTAAAAACAACATTGTTGACCAAAGTGCTTCACAAGATCAACAAAGAAATTTCCATTGATGAATAAAATAGAATAAGACAGAAACATAAAAAACAAGGAATAAAATAAATATGATGCAATAAAAGAAAACTAAAACTGACACAATAAAACAAGAGACACCACAACATAAAACCTGATGGGACTTAAACTGAACTCGAATTAAAAGCCAAGGTAAAAAGGTAAGTTTTTAGAGAGGATTTAAAAGACTGTATGGACTCTGCAGCACGAATATAAAGTGGCAAATTATTCCACAGTCTAGGGGCTGCGACTGCAAAAGCCCGATCCCCTCTGTGTTTAAAATGAGACCTCGGTTGCACTAAGAGCATCTGGCTAGATGATCTCAGTGCTCTCTTGGGGTTATAAAGTTTGAGCAGCTTAGCCAAATAGCTGGGTGCCGTTCCATTTAAGACTTTAAAAGTAAGTAAAAGAATCTTAAAATCAATACGAGACTGGACAGGGAGCCAATGTAAACCTGCTAAAACTGGAGTGATGTGTTCATGCTTTCTAGTACCTGTTAAAAGACGTGCAGCAGCATTTTGGACTACCTGCAAACAATGGAGAGATGATCCTTTAAGACCCAAATACAGAGAATTACAGTAGTCCAATCTAGAGGTGATGAAAGCATGAATAATTTTTTCAAGGTCCTTTGGAGGAAGATAGGATCTAGCTTTGGCAATCAGCCATAAGTGATAGAAACTGGTCTTTACAACTGTGTTCACTTGCTTCTCAAATTTAAACGAACTATCAAAAAAACACTCCAAGGTTTCTGACAGCCGAGGTAAGATGCAAGAGGGCCAAGAATACCAGTTAGCTTATCCACAGGGATGCGGCTTCCAAACACAATAGTTTCTGTCTTGGTTTCATTTAAAGTAAGAAAGTTCTGTGTTAACCAGTCTTTGACATCATGAAGACAGTTAAACAGAGGCTGCAGCGGGACAGAAGCGTCCAATTTAATAGGGAGATAAATTTGGATGTCATCTGCATAACAATGAAAGGGAATATTGTACTTCCTAAATATCTCTCCTAAAGGCAGCATATATAATGAAAACAAGACTGGACCCAAAATGGATCCCTGAGGCACACCACAACAAATATTGGCTGAGGGAGAGGAATATTCCCCCAGGGCTACAGAAAAAGGCCTCTCAGATAGATAGGATCTAAACCAAGACAAAACTGTGCCTTTAAGACCAACAGCATGTTCAAGTCTCGACAAAAGAATGTTGTGATCCACCGACTAAACATGATAAACGAACACTTCGAAGGAGAAGCAGCTGTAGAATCCTTTCTCTCTGTCTTGCACATTTCTTGTTTTGTATAATGATGTAACCAAGACTGATAAGCTGTGACTATATGAAACTGCAAGCTGAATTAGAATGTGCCAGCACTTCATGTCATACTCAAAGGCATGCATTCCTGACCCGGTTTAATCTGTAAAACGGTTTGAGGCTTCATTAAATTTAATAATTGGACTCCTTATTCCGTTGTTTGTGTCAAGCCTGTTCGATAAACAAACACGCAGAAACCTAAAGGCTTAAGCAGCAGTTCACACACATATTTTTTAAATTCCTTCAATTTGGTGACGCCCGACGTGATCAAACAGGAATGTTTTTGATTTTCAGCTGTTTTATGTGTGTTTTTTGAGTTTCTTGGGAATAAGGAATGAATTTGGCCACAATACTCGCCACTTCGCGGTTCCGCGCAACAGTACTGACTTCCAGACGCTATCAGTGACCAGGAGATCTCCATTTGAAGGTTCGCAGAGACCTTTTCTAAATATCTGCATATTGAATTGTATCAAATTATAATGGACACTGGTGGTAAGACATGAGGAAGGTGTAATTCGATCCATTTCACACAGGTGTAAAAGTTAAATGGAGAGATGTCTCCATTTAAAATTAGGCTAAAAACTGGTGTTTGACTCAACAGAAAGTAAGAGATTTGCCAAGTAATTCCAAAATCTGATCACACAGGAAAAAAATAGTTTATAACAATAATCTCTAGAGAGAAATTGATAAATGTTTGTCGTTCTGTGTTTGTATTTGTTTGTTGCTTATGCTGGTGTGCGTGAAACTTGCACTTGCTGTCTGTGTTTGTATGTGTGTTTCAGAGAGAGAGAGAAAAGAAAAAGGTTGCTGTGTTTAGTGTGTGTGCGCGCGCGTGCTCTTCAATTTGGAGTTTGTGTGTATCTGAGTCCGTGAATGTGTAAGAAAATAATTGCTGTGTGTGCTGTGTGTGCTGTGGTGTGTGTGTGTGTGTGTGTGTGTGTGTGTGTGTGTGTGTGTGTGTGTGTGTGTGTGTGTGTGTGTGTGTGTGTCAGTATGTGGGGGAACGAGGAAAAAAGGAAAAGAGAATGGTGCCAAAGTTTTAGCATGTGTGTGTATGTGTGTGCATTTCTATTTCAAGGATGTGTGCATGTGGATGAGCGTTATAGCCCTGTAAGTTTTTTTTTCATTTCTTTAATTTAGATAGATATGGTTGTTGATAAGGGTACACAGTAAAAATTCCAGTGTTAATTTAACACCCACAGTGTTAATTTCAACACCGACAAAGTGTCTATATGTGTCCACACTACCTGGTGTTAAAATAACATTTGTGAAAGTGTTAAAAGATTGACACCCATTTTTTTGTTAAATTAACACCAGACATTGTTTACTATTCAACAATACCAGGTGTCACGTTAACATTACAGTGGTGTTGGTGTTAAAACGTAATGTTAAAAGTAACACCAGTATAGTGTTACTCACAAAACAAAATGTGGTGTTAAAAAGGTAAATTATGCACACCACAAGGTGTCAATACAAACCAAATCCAGTGGAAAAATATATAATAAATATTCAAAACATTACACAGAAATGGAAAGTTTAACTTTTATTAAACCCATTTAAATATTAAAGACCTTCAATGCACAGCTCATAAAACAGCAGCGGGGCACAATATATGTTATTTCATCACTGTCAGCTGAAAACTGCCTGTCGTAAGGCTGATAATATATCAGATCAGAGATACAGATAACAGCAAACACATCATCCACAATCTCTATTCTGAAAGCATTCAGATGATCATCAAAATACTCTGTAATGACTTTAGCAGTCAAAAGAAATGCTTCATCATCCTTGACTATGATGTTAACAATTTTTTGAAAAACAGGCATTTCATTTTCAGTACTTGTACAGACAATCATTCCAATATGGTATTTTGTTCCAAAGTTTTTCACCCATGAAGCTGTGGATACACAAGGCACATTCAACCTGGGGCAAGACCTTAAGACCTCACTGAAATCTAGTTCACTTATTGGGTAATCTTTAAGAGGACCAAACTGAAACCTTTGAAAGTAAAAATTCTCCCAATGAAAAGCCAGCTGCCTCTGGTGCTTCTTTACCAGTGTTTTGGTTATGTTCTTAAAGTTCTTTACAGATTTCTTGAAGAAATTGTGTTTACCTTCAAATCTCATACACCACACATGGATGAGTGGTCCTATTTTTCTGATGCATCTGGGGTAATGAATCATCAGATGATGTTTTGGAATCAGCTTCTTGTCTGTAAATACAGACTTAAAGAGTTTATGATGGTCAGAAATCAAATGCTTTAAGAAATAAGTCATACCATCTGTGATTTTTGGTGAGAACACAATATTGACGATTTGAATCAAGAGAAGAATTACCCTCCAGTAGCTGTTATTCCTGTTAATTATATCTCCAAAAATCAAGGGTGTATTGCGTAAGAGGCACCATGACTGAATAGCATTGAGGCCAAGGTCATTGCTACCATAAATTTTGACTGCACTAGGTCTGTTGTTTCTCTCAAGGTATCCATAGTTAAAGCTCTGTATCCTTTCTGAAAGGGTGTTTAAATCTATGGAAGTCCTAACCATGTACTGAAAAAGAAGCTGAAGTTCATACTGCACAACACCTTCCAAAAGGTCATGCATAATATCAACTGCGTAATTGTTTGAACAATGAAAATACTGCAGTGCATTAAGAGGACATTCTCTTTTTACACCAAAAGAATGGACAAGAATGGGATTTTGTGCCACAGCATTGAAATGTTCTGAATAGAGCTCTTTTGTGCGAAAAATTAGGTCTTGGTCATCCTCACTGAATACTGACTGAAGCTTTGTTTTATCAGTTAAAGAAAATCGACAACAGTAAGTTGCACTGAACGATTCAACCAAGCCAAAAAGGCTATGCAATGCCAAATTATCACCAGTAACCTGAACAATTGAACCCCTTAATGGTGTACCAGAAAATGGGACCTTAATACCTTCTGTCTCGAGACATTTCAAGTCATTAACAAGAGGCTGCAAGACTGGACCAAAACCGTACTTCTTTAAGTCCTCGGCATGGAAAAGAGAAACTAGATGAATGTTCATCAAAACTGAATTGAGTTTAGCTGGCAAATTTCTTAAAATAAAATAAATACAGCCAAGTTTATGTGAACCCCTTTTGGGTCCCAGTGGATTTGCCGTTTCAAAATCATCGTAATACAGCTGTATTTGGAGTGCATGTTCTTGCTCTGAAAATAATGAGTGATTTCTGAGATAGGAACCATCATTGATGTCTCTATATATCCCATCTTCATGACACTTTACCTGTTGAAAGCAGGTACTGAGTTCTTGGTTGGTGAACAATGACTCAAGAGTTCCTAAAATAGGTAGATACATAAATTTGTCATTAACAGGAATTTGACTGTATACACCTGTGGTTTTATCCAAACGTGTATCATAACGTACTCCAAGAACATGCTCTACTGGTTCAACAATTTTCCATTTTTTTTCAAAATACTTTTGCCTCTTTGTTTCAGTGTTAAGGTGTGTGAATGGATTTTCTATGTTCTCAAAACATTCTCTGACTTTGTTTAAGGTTTGTTCATTCACCTCAGATGAAAGACACTTAAGAACGGCATCTTGTGCTTGAATATGGACATCATTAACAACCTCCTCCATTGAACAAGTTAAAGACTGCACAATATTTTCAGAAACTCCAGCTGCTTGAACTTGGGCAATAACAGAGCTACACATATCCATTAACTGCTTCTTTTTAGCATGACTTTGTTGACCAACAGAAGAGCTACTCAATGGGTCATGAGCAGAAACATCATCTGTCTCAACACTATCTGTACCAACATTGTCCTTATAAACAGAATCTGTGGCAAATGTGTCTCCATGTGCTTTCAGCAAGTGCTTCTTGAACCCAGAATACGTGTAAAAAACAGATGAACAGCCATGTTCCCCACATTTCAAACGCAATTTGTGCCCTGGATACAAAGCATGACTAAATTTCAAATGCTGGAAAAGAGTTGAACAATTTCTGTGCTGAACCTTACAAATGTAACATGTTAGCATATTCAAGTGTTGTTAATCCTCACTCTAATTTCCTTGACTCTGGGGCTCTCCTTTGTTGTTGCAACATCAATGCCATAAACCGTTGTTTGGATGAATGTGTAGAAGTGGAGGAGGGTTGCATCATAGGACACAGCAAACACAAAGTGTGCCTTAAACAGTTCATCGAAGGCAGCCACTGCAGTCTGTGCCACACAGGGAAAGGGCTTCTGATCCAGGATGATGTAGAATTTCTGTATCCTGCTCTTCTTTTCTCCAACGCAGAGGAGGAAGGGCTGTGCAGATCCAACTTTGGCAAGGAAGGTCGCCATGCTTGTCCCCACCTAAGATTGAGAGACAGCATGTTAGAAATGATTGCTCTTATTCCCTCACAAGCAACAAATTAAGGACATTTTATTATTTATTATTTCGTTTTTGTTTTTTTGCTTTTTTTGGGGGGGGGGGGCACAGTGGTTAGCACTGCTGCCTCAGTTACAATACCATCTGGAAGGCCTGGGTTCGATTCCACCTTGGCCCAGGCCCCTCCCTCTCTCCCTGTGTCGACTTTGCATGTTCTCCCCGTGTCTGCGTGGGTACTCCGGTTTCCTCCCACAGTCCAAACACATGCACTTACTGGGGTTAGGTTAATTGGAAACTCTAAATTACCCATAGGTGTGAATGTGAGTGTGGATGTTGTCTGTCTCCCTGTTTTGGCCCTGCAACAGGCTGGCGACCTGTACAGGGTGTACCCTGCCTCTCGCCCTATGTCAGCTGGGATAGACTCCAGCCCCCCCGCAACCCTGAATAGGATAAGCAGAAGTGAATGGATGGGTGGATATTTCACTTTTTAAATTTAGTTTTAGAAAAGTGAGACCTATTTACTGTAAGTGAAGCAAAGTAATTCATGCCAAAAACATACCTTCATGAACTTGATAACACGGTCAGCAGCCTCAGGTGCACTAATTTTTCCCTGTCTTTTCCCCTTCGCGGTTGGAGGCAAGAGATGAACCAGCAGGAGAATAGCTGCCAGGTCACTATCCCATTCTAATGAAATAACACACACCATCTTAAGAATCACAGCATGCAAATGCATATGTAGAGAGATCTATTAATACCTACCATAATCACTTGATTCCTCCTGAGTGGACAGAAGGTCATCCAGATGAGCACTCTGTCGAAGGCTTTTGCTGACAGTGGTGACCCTCGGTTTATAGAATGTTGGCCATCTTGCGATGAACTTCCCCGAGATGTCTTCTCCAAAGAGCATGATGAAGTCCTGCTCAATCTAGCACAGAGAAAAAAAATGCCATCACAATCCAATTCAACAAATCAATCAGTTAATTAAATCTGTCTGAGTTTCTTACTAAACCTGGTGTATCCAAGAATCTTGGGAAGTGATCCAAGATGAGTGATGACTGGTCCAGATCATGAAGCATATTCTGTCTATGCTTAAATGTTGCCTTCATTTTCTCCTTGACAACTTCCTGGTCTGATGAATGTTTCATCATGGACATTGCTTCTTTGCATCCATCACCAAACAGCTGTTCAGATGTTAAGGTCTCCCTCAGAGTTCTCGGGCCGCCTTGATGAGCAGACTTGGAGCTCCTCTTGAAGTCACTTGCAGTGTTACGCTGAACTGTTTTCAATTGATAGGCCAGATAGCCCTGTCCACTGAGAGGATCATAGTAATGCTCCTATCACAGAACAGACAACACAAACTGTCTATTACATTCCATTCAAAAGGACAATTACAGCTGGGCTGCAACGGTTAATCAACATTGTCCCCCCCCCCAAAATTAATAAAAGTCCAAACAGATTTTGACCCAAGAAGAGAACATTCAGGGTTCCTGCAAATTAATACTCACATAGCCAGTCGGTGAGCCATTATCTTTCAAACTGGGGAAGAGGGTGACAATTCCCAGGGCGTAGGTAATGCGAACGTTGACAGGAGGGACTCTCCTAAAAAACAATTCAATAAAAATATTGCCATTTCACATAGGGATTAAACAAACACACCAACTGTGCAAAGGGTTATGAATAGAAATTATATATTTAATGTATTCAATAAGTAAACTTAAAACCTCTTAAGCCCCTTCTCAGCAATTTGAATAATCATTATGTTAATTGTTTTTCAAATAATTCTGACATTTCTGTGGATTTCATACATGTATGTGTTTAACTAAGATGAAATTACAGTGCAACCAATTGAAAAAATAAAGGTTAAATTCCGCCCCCATACAGATGGCTGAGACTTATTGATTACATACCCATGACTTTCAATCATATCCGCCACTAAAATGTTGACAAGTTTCTTTCTTGTTGGATCAGAGAGACTTCTGGTCTTGTTGTACTCTTTTATTACATCTTCTCCCCCTGGTTTTTGGTGCAGAGCTACATAGACAATCTGCAACAGATTTCACATGTCATCCTGCTATGAATTTTTAAAATGGATCAACGTTCTATTTCCAACCTTGAACCAACTGACATTTTTTGCCATCTCACTGTCAGGTGGTCCTTCAACCAGTCGTCTTCTCTGTGCTTTGGTGTTCTCTGTAATCACTGTAGAAGATGAACTTGCTGAGCTTGGAGACTCGACTGACGAGAATGAGCCATCTTCAGAACTGAAGGAAGCATCTGTGACCTCACTCTCATCAACAGGGGCCACTGTATAAAATTTAGAAACTTCATTAGTAAACAAATTAAAATAACTTTGCTTTATATATATTTTTAAATGCATTAGAAGTAACACTTGTTTTAATGCTTTTATGTCTTACCAAAGCGCTCAGTGACTACTTTGAAAGATACTGTAGCAGACCTCAGGAGTTCATCAAAAATATCAGCATCCACATCGACTCCAGATGAGTCCTTCAGGTCTACAGAGACTCCACTTGCCAAGTTGAATTTAGCATGAACTGGAAGGGAACAAAAATACTCATCTTAACCTGCTAATTTAACACATGGTTAGAACTGTAAAGGGACAATCACATTTATAATTAAAATATATTTCAAATAACATTTTCAGACAATGAGCTGCTGGTTAAAATAATAAATTTTATCATGAAGTGTTGCCTCTATTGTTGGCACACAGTTCACCAAAATTTTACATAACCATTTTTATGAACAATAATGAATGAATTATTACTCCAACAAAGCTCATTACTTCAATAAAGAGAGGGGAATTAATAAATAGGCTGGACATGAGGAACACATAGATGGGCCTAAATCTTTCTACTAAGAATTGTTAGACAAATCCACATCTTCTTTTTTGGGCAACATAAATTATCCCTGTCCAAGTTTTGACATGCCATCCTCCAAACCAATAATTTTTTATGCAGTGACCATATTTTATCCTTTAGGTCCAGCATGCAATTACACTTAGCAGAACCCACCAACATATTTTGAAATTGGTTAAGAGTTGTTCATTTTCCAACTCCATTACATGACTTCCCAGAGTTTATGTCCCAGACTGTTGGCAAAGGCACGGCACTGGTGCTGATTAAAATGCAGATTCCTAAAGGCCAAAAACTATCTTTATGATGGGGAAAGACATTTGAGTTAGAAAAACTAAGCTTGCTTTATTTTATGGCAGCTGCCATATCAACATAATTAGCACTGAACTTACCCTCTTGAATGAATTTCAAGTAATCATAGCAGTCATCTGTCACTGGAACCCGAACCCATTTCTGGACTGCCTGATGCTCCACCTGCACCAGCATTTCTCCAGAACAAAAATGGACACATCCCAAGCTTTGACAACACATTACAGATATTTTAAAGAAGCACTGGTACTGAAAACTAATGTTTGACTATAGCTTTCTGAACACAAATAGCGCTGCAACTATGGATTATTTTTGTAATCAAGTATTTTATTGATTACTTCATCCATTAATCAAGTAATCGGATAAGAAATTATTTTTCATATTAACAGTTCATCTGCATATTTTAACTTCCATACTGCTCATTTTTCTCTGTGTCTCTGTAAGTCTGTAACTGTGTTTACAGGAACAAGCCCTGCTGTTTTGGACTAGAAAAACGTTTCCTTTCAGGCCACCTGAGCTCACCATCTCAGTAATGGCTGCGCAAGTGCAGACAGCACTTAAAACAGCTGCTGAAAAAAAAAAAAAAAAAAAAAACTAACATTCTCTGCACAGCAAGTACAACGCACATGCGCACACTCACAGCACAGCGCAGTGGGGGCGTGGAAAAACCTGTCAGCGAATATCCACTCCTGTTAAAGGGTCCCTAATGTGAATGAAATGCTCCGCTTACGCGGAGACACCTAAGCTGCAGCATTAAAAGGAAACATCAAAGCAACAAATTTGTATCGAAGATTTTTAGGATTATTTGAGTTACTCGAGGAATTGTTGCAGCCCTAAATTTTGCATTAAATGTTCAATTTGTGTATCAAAATACATGAAGGTTGGTATTTACCTTTCATGCTTTGATTTTTTTTTTTTTTTTAAATAGAAAGCCTGAAATTTTCCTTTGCTCTTCCCTTTTCCTTTAACTTCTCCCGTTTATGCCGGTTGTCATTTTGATTTCTGTAGCCCACGAAATCAAGCGTGCGCACACCCGTTGTGAATGAAACTGCCCCTGCTCTGTGGTAGATGGCAAATTTTGTTTAAATGATATAAGCGCAAACGGCGATGATAGCGAGCTAGCCCAGGCGGAGTCCGCTCCTGTTTGTTAAATGCAGTGACAGCAGAGGTCCAAAAGTAAAACCATGAAATCCTCAGCCATGCGCGAGGGCGCCTCAGCAAGGTTCAGCGCCTGGCGATCAATGGCTAGCTAGCATGGTTTTTGGAGGGAACGTCCCCCACGTCCTCTTGAAGGCTCATTAGCAGTTTGTATTGCTAGCTTTGTAAATGCACACATCGACAATATTTAAGGCCATACCGCCAGACGTGTCATATTTACGCTGTAAAATGACTACTAGAACTGACCAAATATAACATTAGAATTCAAATTTACCGCTCCCTAGATTTGGCAAAATGGCGGGACCTTGAATTTGGTGAACTTTCCATTCAAAATAGGTTAAATATAGTATATTTTTTGATGTCACAAACTAAAAAGCACATTTCCATCAAAACACTAATCAAGTCTGGGCATTTAGCTTACCTTTAGGAAGTAATTTTGTCTTCTGCGGGTTAAAAGAAACGGTAATGTCCGACCGAGCGACTGCTGGCAACCGACAGAAAGCAGAATGCACTTTGCAGCCGTAAAGCGAAGGCGTGGCTTAAGCAACACCAACCAATTAACGCTTGAATTTAACAACTTAAATATGTAAGAACTTACACCGGCAGTGTTATTTTACAGCTGTGTGTTGTTAATACAACACCAACACTTTTTATTTAACACTACACCTAAGATTTTAACACTGGCATTTTTACTGTGTATGCTGGTCAAAAATTTCTCGGAAGGAAGTTTCACTTCTGATACATATGAGAGATAAGTGTTAGGGATTATTTTTTACTCAATGAATAAAGGACAAATGTTTAAAGGTAAACTCCAGTAAATTAATTAATTAACTGTGAATCAACCAAATATTAAACAATTAAATAATACATTAGACAGAGAGCAACAGATCAGAAAGTTCTAGACTAACTTCTCTGTTTCAGTGCATCTTGTCTTGAGGACTGGCCACAGAACGTACAATTAAAACATCACCAACGTCACCATGTTCTGTAACTAATCTGGACAAGATTTCTCTGTATTGATTAAATTGGAACATCAGGAAGAAGATGTGCCTATGAGAGGAATCTGGGTCATGAAAAACCAGCTTGAACAAGACTGAATGACGAAGGTCAACTCATAGCGCCCAGAGATTGTTTATGCTTAGATAACAAGCTGTATAAAAATGTTTTGGTTAGACAGGAACACGGGCTCAGCGAGAGAGAGAGTGCACACTCTTACTCTTACTTAGGGCCTCGACACATAAGGAGCGACGTCGCTCGCTCTCCAGTCATTTCCTATGGAGCTTGTGCGATGAGGCGACAATCGCTTGCCCTCCTCCAGCTAAGCGACCGGCGACATTCGTGCATGTGAAATTTCGAGCTTGTACACGTAGACATGCACATGCGAGCAGGTGATGCGACACAACAAAGTTGAAAAATGTTCTACTTTTGTCGCTGTGGCGTGGCACTAAACCAATCAGCGAGGGTTTCATTGACTGACCAATGAGCAGAGAGTATGCTACACGCTGCAGTCTGCAACCACTTTCAGCACGAAGGAAAGCATCGTTTTAGCTGTGTTTGATTTTCCTATATTATATGACACTTCACGCAGTGATTATCGAGTTACACATAAAAGGCAGCTGTGTGGGAACGTGTTGGCGCAAGACTAACGTTAAACAGACGGATAGAGAGGACTTTTGTGCTAATATAGGATGAACCCAAGGTTGTCTTTTTCTTTTGTAGAGGAGACTTAACAGCAAGATTTCTGTCAGTTCCAATAAAATCTTCTGACTCCTCATCTTTATTGCCGTGTCTGACACGGACTGCTTTGAAAATGTCTAAATCCCTCCAGTTTCATAACCAATCACATTTCTTGGAGATGAGTGACGTGAGAGCGCGATTCGCAATGCTGCCATCGCTATCGCCTCCCGTGTGTTCAGTTTCACCCCAGTGGCGATGCGGCCCATTTGTCGCTGTCGTTTGTCGCTCCCAGTGTGTCGAGCCCATTAGTCCCCACAGGGCCATGTGTTTATATTTTCTGTTTCTTTAATACATTAAATGAATTACTTGTTTAATCAAAGTGTTTCAGGTGTCTTCTTTCATTAAAAAAAAACCTGTTTACCTGTCATAAGCCAACCATAGGTGGATTAAAAGATAAAAAAAAAAAATGAAAACACACACACACACACAAAAAAAAAAAGGAGTCAGGAGTTTATTGATTTAAAAATAATAAATAAATAAATAAATAAAGCCAGTATAATAGACTAATGTCTTGAAAATCCCAAATGGAAGTATTTTTAGCAAATTATTAGAGGTCATTTTTTTCCAGAAGATTGTTGTTAAATTTCAAGAAAAGTTTACGTGAGAAACTTAGTTTTAGTAAAACCTATATACTATATAAATACTATATATATACTATATAAATACTATACCTATATAAATACTTTGTGAAACAGCTGAATCTGAGACCCAAAACAAAGTGCCAAACCTTGACCTGCCGCTCTGTTACAAAGCAAAACATAGAGAACTAAAAAACCTATTTATTTGCCCATGTAGGATAAAATACAAGTTACCGATTTACACTTTTGTGCATTTACATTTCTTCATTTGGTAAATTTGTTCAAAGCTGAGATTATAAGAGAAAAGCAGAGAACATTTGAATTTTGAATGTCTAAACAATTTGATATTGAATCAAGCATTAAAGGAAAAATCCCAGAAGCTAACAATATGAAAATCAGTATGCCCCTTAGATAAATAAGCTCAATTAAGGTAAATTAATGACACAAAAACAGAGTTTATGTCTCAAAAGGAGGGAGATAGACCAGCAGAAAATTAAAGATTTAACTAATGAAAATCTCTCAGGTACATTCTAACATGACCCTGAACATCACTGGAGCTGATCAGTTACCAATTAAAAAAAACTCTGGTGCGGTACAAGGTGATTCAAGCTCATGCCAAGATCTCGAGAACAGACTGACAGCTCCATAGATTCATAAAAAGGGCTCCTGGTTCCACAAGCAGGAAGAGGCCAACCATCTCACAAACAGGTGACCTGAGAGTTCTTGACAGATGATCTTTGTGTACAAGTCTGAGCCCAGGAGGAGGATCATCAATAGGAGACCTCTTTGACACGGGGAGCAGTAGGCCTTAAGCACGCTCAGTCACAGGTCTCAGTGAAGAACCAGAACATATTAGAGGGTCAAAGGTCAAAGAACTCTCAGGCAGAGAGCAATTGATTCCAATGTTTTAATTTTAGTTATGCTATATACAGTAGTATGACTCATAACTACTATTGTAAGGCCACCCCTACAGGGGCAAGAATTTTGTGGTTTCAAGAGTATAATTTATTTAATGCTTCCTTCAACACTAACTATTGTTTTATCTTATAAATTCCTATGAGGCCTAAGGGGGACATTCCCTGTGATAGGTTCAGATCATTTTAATAAACTCAGAGAACAAACACACAACTCTTTTAAAACTTGCACAAGGAGGAGAGATCCATTCCTTAAGCTCAGCTCTCGGCTGAGCGGAAGTTATCTGTCCCAAGGGGCGGCTTCCTGCGCAGCGTTTTTATTCGGACTTTCACAATAAGAATCACGTGGGTTACACAAAACTTAGTTTACAGCATGTAATAAACAACATTCTCGGCTTCTTCCTTACCATATATGGTAGTAAGTGTACTGTGGGTTCACTGTAAGATTAAGAAGCAGAAAATCTGAGAGAGGTTACAGAGAGGAGACTATGCTGTAGTCACGCGAGACTTTGTGAATCTCGGCAGTATCGTCAATGGCGGCGTGACTCTATCTGCAAACATTTGCGTGATTAGCCTTTTTTTTTTCGCCAATTTATAACTAGACAGGCTTAAAACTAAAAAATATAGGTAGTTTCTTAGCCTAACTTAAATTATTTTCAACAATCTGGAGGACGGTGAAGAGGACCTGGATAGTTTGCTGCGGTACATCGACGGGTGTTTTGAGCGAGTCGTCATGGGGAAAACCGACAAGACGCCGACTCCCTCCACCAGCAAGGGAACTCCGTCCACAAAAAGAAGCCGCCCCGAAGATTCCCCAGAGGCAACTTCGCCACCCACCACCAATATTGTGGACATTCTGGAGTCCATTAATAACAAATTGTCCAGCCTTGACGCCCGCTTGGCCCTGGTTGAAATCCTCCACAAGGAGTTTCAGGCCCTGCGGGAGTCAGTCGAGTTCAGCCAGCATCAGGTGGAAACACTGGCTGCTGAAAACGCTGTCCTCAGAGAGTCGGTGAATTCCCTCACCGAGGAAACGACCCGGCTCTCAGAAGAAAATAAGAAAATTAAAGAATCTATTATCGAGCTTCAGGCCCGCAGCATGAGAGAAAATCTTGTGTTTTCAGGTATCCCGGAGAAGGCAGAGGAGGACCCGGAGGCTACAGTGAAGGAATTTATCCAAACTCACCTGAAGCTCCCGGAGGACGCCGTGAAGACCATCGCCTTCCATAGAGTCCACCGCCTGGGAGGGAAGCGACCCGGAGCACGCAGACCCAGACCGATCGTGGCCAAATTCGAACACTTCAAGCAAAAAGAGCTGGTGAAGAGCCGCGGCCGGGAGCTGAGAGGGACGGACTTCAGCGTCAACGACCAGTTTCCGAAGGAGATCCTGGAGCGACGCAAGGTCCTGTTCCCCATCCGGAAGAAGTTCATGCAGGGAGGCTCCCAGGCTGTCATCGCCGTGGACAAATTGTATGTGAACGGACAGCTTTACCGAGACAAAAACACCACGCCATGGCTCTACTGATCGTTCAGGTGATCTGTGTCCATATTAACGTTCTTTTCTGATTTTTTTTTTCAACTATCTAAATAGTACCATTAAATAGACTAAATAGTCTAAATCTGTCTAAGTAGTACCATTAACGCCGACGAGTCAGCATAGTGCCGTGATCGTTTGTTTGTTTGTTTGTTCTGTTTTGTTTTCCCCTCATCTAATTTCATTCTTATGTCACTTAGGTCACTTTTTACACGTCTTTTTTCTTTCTGCACTCAGCAATATGTTTACGTCACTTACAATGCTACAGTTTACTACACTAACATACAGCGCAGACGCACACACACCAACATACAGCGCAGACGCACACACACCAACATACAGCGCACTGTATGGTGGTGGCTGTAGCTCAGTAGGTAGAGCAGGTCACCTACTGATCGGAAGGTCAGTGGTTCAATTCTTGGCTACTGCAGGCTGCGTGCCAATGTATCCTTGGGCAAGATACTTAACCCCAAGTTGCTCTCCGACCGTTCCGTCGGAGTATGAATGTGAGTGAATGTTAGATGATTAAAGCACTTAGCTTAATTAATTAATCATGGAAGTGCTTGTATGAATGCGTGTGCATGGGGTAAATGTGAACGTGTTGTGTAAGCGCTTTGAGTGCTCATATCTGAGTAGAAAAGCGCTATATAAGAACTAGTCCATTTACCATTTACACATCAACATAAAGCGCACACACACGCCAACATACAGAACATATGTACACACACACACACATCTTTAGTGAGCACACAACAGTCCATCAGTTAGTTTAAATATGAGCACACTCAGATTTGTCTCATGGAATGTACACGGAGCTGGTTCGAGGGAAAAGAGACTAAAAATTTTTAATCGGTTAAAAGACTTAAAAGCAGATGTTGTTTTTCTACAGGAGACACATGTGTCCAAAACATCTGTGCACACTCTCTCCTCTCCACAGTTCCCTCACACGTACTCAGCCTGCTATAACTCCAAACAAAGAGGTGTAGCTATATTGATTAACAAGAAGATAAACTTTAACATTAGCAACAGTACAATAGACCCTGAAGGTAGATTTATAATACTTAATTTATCTATACAGAATACAGATTTATGTATTGCTAGTATATATGGGCCAAATGTTGATGACCCCTCCTTCTTTCATGCTTTGTTCACTTCACTCTCAGATCACTCTGACACCACACTGGTAATAGGAGGAGACTTCAACCTGGTACTTAATCCAGACATTGACAGGCTCAGTACAGCAGTGAGTCAGAGGAACTGGCAGTCTGCAGACATTCTTAAACAGTACATGAAGGATTTTGGTCTTTGTGATGCTTGGCGTTCACATCACCCCACTCTGAGGGATTATAGTTTTTTCTCACCAGTACACAAGTCTCACTCCCGCTTAGATTACTTTTTAGTTAGCAGCTCCATGATGATGGATATCACAGACACTCAGATTCACCCTATCACTATTAGTGATCATGCACCGGTGTCTATGTCTCTGACACAGAAAAGAGTCACACCACCAATCAGGAACTGGAGATTTAATACATCATTACTTAAAGAAGAAGATTTTATGAATTATTTCAAAAAGGAGTGGTCAGCATACTTAGAATATAATGATATTCCAGGAATATCACCATGTGTTCTTTGGGAAGCAGGAAAGGCAGTAATGCGGGGCAAAATAATATCTTACTGCTCGCATAGGAAAAATAAAGAAAAAGCACTTGTGTTAGAATTAGAACAAAAAATTAAATCTTTAGAAACTGCCTATGCCGCTTCACCACAGGAACATACAATTATCAGCCTGAGGAAACTGAAACTGGAGCTAAATGAAATAATTGATAAAAGGACACAATTTATGTTGCAGAGGCTGCGTTTGGAAAACTTTGAGCATGGAAATAAATCTGGAAAATTCCTGGCCAACCAATTAAAACTGAATAAAGAAAAAACAGCTATTTTTTCTATTAAAAACTCGACTGGTATTATTACTCATGACCCACAACAAATAAATAACTCTTTCAAAGACTTCTATGAAGCCTTATATTCACCACAGATTAACCCATCTGATACTGAAATTGAAGAATTTCTTAATAATATAAATCTACCAAAACTAAATGACAGCCAGGCTGCAGCTCTGGATTTACCTCTTTCATTGTCTGAACTTAGTGAAGCAGTACAGCACCTCCCAAATAATAAAGCCCCAGGCCCAGATGGTTTTCCAGCCGAGTTTTATAAAGAATTTTGGTCTGAGCTAGCTCCCATTTTTTTCAGAATGGTAACTCAGATTCAGAATGATCACATCTTATCTCCAACCTTAAACTCTGCTAACATTAGCCTGCTTCTTAAACCAGGCAAAGACCCCACACTCCCATCCAGCTACAGGCCAATCTCTCTCATTAATGTAGATCTTAAAATAATTTGCAAAGCCCTTGCCAAAAGATTAGAAAGTATTACCCCATGTATTGTACATCCAGATCAAACAGGCTTTATCAAGGGTCGGCACTCAGCCAATAATACACGTCGACTGATAAATATAATAGACTATTGTTCTATTAACAAATTAGAGACGACAATCGTGTCTTTAGATGCAGAAAAGGCATTTGATCGGGTAAATTGGAAATTCTTACTAGCAGTTCTACAAAAATTTGGATTCGGTTCATCCTTTATAAACTGGATCAGAACACTACACAGCTCTCCGAATGCACGTGTTAGGACAAATGATCTCATTTCCCAAAGCTTCAGTCTGCAGAGGGGCACCAGGCAGGGCTGCCCACTCTCCCTCTCTTTTTGTAATTTTCATTGAGCCACTAGCAGCAGCAATCCGTCAAAATGTAAATATTAAAGGGATTCAAACTGAAAATATGGACCATAAACTTAGCCTTTATGCTGATGATGTATTACTTTTCCTAAGGAATTCACAAGGCTCTCTTTTGAAGACTATCACACTGATAGATAAGTTCTCATCTATATCTGATTACTCTATCAATTGGAGTAAATCAACAGTTTTGCCTCTGAATTGTAATTTCCAGAGAACCTCTAGGACCCCACTAAAGTCAGGAAATATTAGATATTTAGGCATAAATTTTTCCGCCAGGCTCTCAGACTTGGTACGATTAAATCATACCCCCTTATTAAAAACAATAGAGGATGATCTCACACGTTGGAACAGTTTACCTATATCACTCATGGGGAGAGTTGCTGCCATTAAAATGATGGTTTTACCAAAAATTAATTATCTATTTTCATTGATCCCTAATAAACCTACTCTTCCTTGGTTTAAGTCATTAGATTCAAACATCTCAAAATTTTTATGGAAAAACAAACCGTCAAGAATAAGCTTAAAAACTTTACAAAAGCCAAAACACAGTGGCGGTCTAGAATTACCAAACTTTTATTACTATTTCTTAAGCAGTAGATTGCAGTATATTTCAAAGTGGATCAAATCCAATTCATTAGACAACCCATGGCTGGATCTAGAACAGGCGTTTTGTGGAAAAATAAAAATCTCAGATCTACCTTTCATTAGTTCCAGTATTAAACATCATAACTGCTATAAAGTCCTTAGTATAAATACCTCTCTGACAGCCTGGTGGGAATTTTTAAAAATAACTAAGTCTTCACTTATCCCCTGTAAACTAACACCCATTTGGAACAATCCAGATATTTGTCAGAAAAAGAAAATGCTGAATTTTCCGTTATGGCGTGATAAGGGTATAAATAACTTAGAACATATTATCCAAGATGGAAATCTTATCACGTTCCAAGAACTTATATCAAAATATAGAATTGGCAACGGTAGATTTCTGGAATATCAACAACTTAAGTCCGTCCTACAGGGAAGATTTAACCTTAATCAATTGAATCTAGAAATGCCTACTTGGGTAACCGAATTTCTTAACCTCCGTACCCCAAAATTGTTATCAAAATTATACAAATTATTAATAAAAACTGATGATTCAGTTTCCCTCCCAATTGCAAAATGGGAGCGTGATCTTTCTGTCAACCTGGATCAAAATTTGTGGACAGAAATATGTTTAAATATCTTCAAAATGACTAAAAGACCCCAAATACAACTTGTACAATATAAGATTCTCCATAGAACACACTACACTGGACAAAGGATGTTCCAAATGGGCCTTACACACTCAAACATATGCACCCACTGTACAAGCAATTCAGAGGATAATCATCTACACGCTCTGTGGTCTTGTGTACCAGTTCAGAGATTTTGGCAGAGGATTTGTGAAGATCTATCCACATGGTTTAGCTGTCGTATCCCAACTTCCCCCAGACTATGCATCTTAGGTGATGTCAGTGAATTAATTATGGAGTTAAATATATCACACATAGTTCTTACTGCCTTGTGCATCGCTAAGAAGATGATCCTCATGAACTGGAAGACAAAAAATAAACTATGTATTACTCAGTACAGAAATTTATTAGTAGATCATGTTAGTTTAGAGAGAATGTCTGCTTCTTCTAAAAACAAATTGGAGGAATTTGACTCTCTTTGGTTCCCACTGATCAGCTCCATTACTTAGTGGGGGTGGTGGGCTGCGGGCTCTGCTCCTGATGTGCTTTGTAGGCGGGTGGGTGAGGACTCCGGACGCCTATGTAGCTGGTAGCCTCCTGAGACTGGAGTCCTGGGGCGACCGTCTGGTGATGTCTGTGTGCCTGTCCTGGTTGATGGTGGTGGGGGCTTGGATGATGCTGCCTTCGGTCCTGGGGTGTGGGCCGGGGTGCTTGGGGGGGTGGTGCCGGCCCTCGGTCGGTTGGCTGGTCTTCCCTGTATGGCTTGGGGGCTGGGGTCTGGGGCCCCGACACTGGGGCCGTGCCGGCTCCCGGTGGGTCCCCCCTGGCGCGGGGGGGGCCTCTGCTGTCCTGGCCGCGCCACCGGGTGGGGTGGGTTGGCCTGGCGTCGGGATGTCCGGTCTACGCTTTTGGGGCCCTGGGGTGCCTGCATTGCGGGGGGGTGGGGTGGGGGATGGGGCCACGGTGGGGTGGTTGGGGGGGACTGGGCACTGTATTTCCATGCCCAGGCCAGTATGTCCTGTCGCTTGTTTGTGTCTATTGTTGAGTGAATGGGCATCTAGGGAGAGCGGGCCGCCCTCTGCAGTGGGGGCGAGGGCGCCAACCTCGGGTGCTGCAGTGCTCCGGGATGCTGTCACCACGGCCCCGGGCTCACCTCCCCCTGCCCTGTGCTGGGGTGTGGGAGGTCGGGGTGCCTATTGAGCCAGCGGACAGCTGGCTCTCTTCTTCCAGGATTCTTCCTGGTCATATGCCCCCCCCCCCCCTCCCCCTCCCCCTCCCCATACACAAACACACACACACACACACACACAGAATACACATCACTCCAGATGTAGGATGGAGAGGCCACGTGGAGAGCTGCACCACCACTTGCCTCTCCGTTTTAATTGCACTTTAGTCATTATAACTCACAACACATACACACTTACAACCTGATACACATAGGACCTTTGGGGCAGGCATGTTACTCAGAGGTTGATGAGGTGGGGCCGCTGAGGTGGCCCCACTCGGATCCTCGTCACTGTCTGTCCCCAAATTTTATTTGCACTTTAGACATGGAGGGTTTTGGGGGGGCAGTGTGGGCAGCACTGACGACCAACAGTTGGTGCTTGTGGCACAACTGTCCCCTCAATTTTAACTGCACCCTATACACCTCATTCACTCACAAACATTAACACATACACCTACAAGTTGGGGAGGAGGAGGGGTGGATGGGTCATCTCACACCCCGATTTCTTACACCTCGCCCAGGGTAGGGGTCGGGTGGTTCCTTGGGGACCGGGCTGGTGGCGTCCTGGGGTCGCTGTTGGCCCTGGGGTGGTTTCCACTTGCCCCGTCTTCAGAGGGTGGGTAGCTATGGATGAATGTGTGTCTTTGTGTATTTGTCACCGTCTCCGTGAGTATGGGTGGGTGAGTGAATGTGTATGTATGGCATATCTGTGTGTGGGTAAGTATGTATGGGCATGTATGAGTATCTGTGCATAAATGTGTACACGGGTGTGTGGGTGTGTTTGTATGTATGGCTGGACCTGGGTCTGGGCCTTGTGCCTTGCCTCCTGGCCGCTCCTTACTGGTTGCCTCCTCCCCCCTACCCCCCTGGGATGGGGGTGCCTCAGGGTTCCTGGGTGGG
>CM024198.1:5294056-5381556 GCA_013435755.1 Amphilophus citrinellus
GTCATTTTTTTCCAGAAGATTGTTGTTAAATTTCAAGAAAAGTTTACGTGAGAAAACTTAGTTTTAGTAAAACCTATATACTATATAAATACTATATATATACTATATAAATACTATACCTATATAAATACTTTGTGAAACAGCTGAATCTGAGACCCAAAACAAAGTGCCAAACCTTGACCTGCCGCTCTGTTACAAAGCAAACATAGAGAACTAAAAAACCTATTTATTTGCCCATGTAGGATAAAATACAAGTTACCGATTTACACTTTTGTGCATTTACATTTCTTCATTTGGTAAATTTGTTCAAAGCTGAGATTATAAGAGAAAAGCAGAGAACATTTGAATTTTGAATGTCTAAACAATTTGATATTGAATCAAGCATTAAAGGAAAAATCCCAGAAGCTAACAATATGAAAATCAGTATGCCCCTTAGATAAATAAGCTCAATTAAGGTAAATTAATGACACAAAAACAGAGTTTATGTCTCAAAAGGAGGGAGATAGACCAGCAGAAAATTAAAGATTTAACTAATGAAAATCTCTCAGGTACATTCTAACATGACCCTGAACATCACTGGAGCTGATCAGTTACCAATTAAAAAAAAACTCTGGTGCGGTACAAGGTGATTCAAGCTCATGCCAAGATCTCGAGAACAGACTGACAGCTCCATAGATTCATAAAAAGGGCTCCTGGTTCCACAAGCAGGAAGAGGCCAACCATCTCACAAACAGGTGACCTGAGAGTTCTTGACAGATGATCTTTGTGTACAAGTCTGAGCCCAGGAGGAGGATCATCAATAGGAGACCTCTTTGACACGGGGAGCAGTAGGCCTTAAGCACGCTCAGTCACAGGTCTCAGTGAAGAACCAGAACATATTAGAGGGTCAAAGGTCAAAGAACTCTCAGGCAGAGAGCAATTGATTCCAATGTTTTAATTTTAGTTATGCTATATACAGTAGTATGACTCATAACTACTATTGTAAGGCCACCCCTACAGGGGCAAGAATTTTGTGGTTTCAAGAGTATAATTTATTTAATGCTTCCTTCAACACTAACTATTGTTTTATCTTATAAATTCCTATGAGGCCTAAGGGGGACATTCCCTGTGATAGGTTCAGATCATTTTAATAAACTCAGAGAACAAACACACAACTCTTTTAAAACTTGCACAAGGAGGAGAGATCCATTCCTTAAGCTCAGCTCTCGGCTGAGCGGAAGTTATCTGTCCCAAGGGGCGGCTTCCTGCGCAGCGTTTTTATTCGGACTTTCACAATAAGAATCACGTGGGTTACACAAAACTTAGTTTACAGCATGTAATAAACAACATTCTCGGCTTCTTCCTTACCATATATGGTAGTAAGTGTACTGTGGGTTCACTGTAAGATTAAGAAGCAGAAATCTGAGAGAGGTTTACAGAGAGGAGACTATGCTGTAGTCACGCGAGACTTTGTGAATCTCGGCAGTATCGTCAATGGCGGCGTGACTCTATCTGCAAACATTTGCGTGATTAGCCTTTTTTTTTTCGCCAATTTATAACTAGACAGGCTTAAAACTAAAAAATATAGGTAGTTTCTTAGCCTAACTTAAATTATTTTCAACAATCTGGAGGACGGTGAAGAGGACCTGGATAGTTTGCTGCGGTACATCGACGGGTGTTTTGAGCGAGTCGTCATGGGGAAAACCGACAAGACGCCGACTCCCTCCACCAGCAAGGGAACTCCGTCCACAAAAAGAAGCCGCCCCGAAGATTCCCCAGAGGCAACTTCGCCACCCACCACCAATATTGTGGACATTCTGGAGTCCATTAATAACAAATTGTCCAGCCTTGACGCCCGCTTGGCCCTGGTTGAAATCCTCCACAAGGAGTTTCAGGCCCTGCGGGAGTCAGTCGAGTTCAGCCAGCATCAGGTGGAAACACTGGCTGCTGAAAACGCTGTCCTCAGAGAGTCGGTGAATTCCCTCACCGAGGAAACGACCCGGCTCTCAGAAGAAAATAAGAAAATTAAAGAATCTATTATCGAGCTTCAGGCCCGCAGCATGAGAGAAAATCTTGTGTTTTCAGGTATCCCGGAGAAGGCAGAGGAGGACCCGGAGGCTACAGTGAAGGAATTTATCCAAACTCACCTGAAGCTCCCGGAGGACGCCGTGAAGACCATCGCCTTCCATAGAGTCCACCGCCTGGGAGGGAAGCGACCCGGAGCACGCAGACCCAGACCGATCGTGGCCAAATTCGAACACTTCAAGCAAAAAGAGCTGGTGAAGAGCCGCGGCCGGGAGCTGAGAGGGACGGACTTCAGCGTCAACGACCAGTTTCCGAAGGAGATCCTGGAGCGACGCAAGGTCCTGTTCCCCATCCGGAAGAAGTTCATGCAGGGAGGCTCCCAGGCTGTCATCGCCGTGGACAAATTGTATGTGAACGGACAGCTTTACCGAGACAAAAACACCACGCCATGGCTCTACTGATCGTTCAGGTGATCTGTGTCCATATTAACGTTCTTTTCTGATTTTTTTTTTCAACTATCTAAATAGTACCATTAAATAGACTAAATAGTCTAAATCTGTCTAAGTAGTACCATTAACGCCGACGAGTCAGCATAGTGCCGTGATCGTTTGTTTGTTTGTTTGTTCTGTTTTGTTTTCCCCTCATCTAATTTCATTCTTATGTCACTTAGGTCACTTTTTACACGTCTTTTTTCTTTCTGCACTCAGCAATATGTTTACGTCACTTACAATGCTACAGTTTACTACACTAACATACAGCGCAGACGCACACACACCAACATACAGCGCAGACGCACACACACCAACATACAGCGCACTGTATGGTGGTGGCTGTAGCTCAGTAGGTAGAGCAGGTCACCTACTGATCGGAAGGTCAGTGGTTCAATTCTTGGCTACTGCAGGCTGCGTGCCAATGTATCCTTGGGCAAGATACTTAACCCCAAGTTGCTCTCCGACCGTTCCGTCGGAGTATGAATGTGAGTGAATGTTAGATGATTAAAGCACTTAGCTTAATTAATTAATCATGGAAGTGCTTGTATGAATGCGTGTGCATGGGGTAAATGTGAACGTGTTGTGTAAGCGCTTTGAGTGCTCATATCTGAGTAGAAAAGCGCTATATAAGAACTAGTCCATTTACCATTTACACATCAACATAAAGCGCACACACACGCCAACATACAGAACATATGTACACACACACACACATCTTTAGTGAGCACACAACAGTCCATCAGTTAGTTTAAATATGAGCACACTCAGATTTGTCTCATGGAATGTACACGGAGCTGGTTCGAGGGAAAAGAGACTAAAAATTTTTAATCGGTTAAAAGACTTAAAAGCAGATGTTGTTTTTCTACAGGAGACACATGTGTCCAAAACATCTGTGCACACTCTCTCCTCTCCACAGTTCCCTCACACGTACTCAGCCTGCTATAACTCCAAACAAAGAGGTGTAGCTATATTGATTAACAAGAAGATAAACTTTAACATTAGCAACAGTACAATAGACCCTGAAGGTAGATTTATAATACTTAATTTATCTATACAGAATACAGATTTATGTATTGCTAGTATATATGGGCCAAATGTTGATGACCCCTCCTTCTTTCATGCTTTGTTCACTTCACTCTCAGATCACTCTGACACCACACTGGTAATAGGAGGAGACTTCAACCTGGTACTTAATCCAGACATTGACAGGCTCAGTACAGCAGTGAGTCAGAGGAACTGGCAGTCTGCAGACATTCTTAAACAGTACATGAAGGATTTTGGTCTTTGTGATGCTTGGCGTTCACATCACCCCACTCTGAGGGATTATAGTTTTTTCTCACCAGTACACAAGTCTCACTCCCGCTTAGATTACTTTTTAGTTAGCAGCTCCATGATGATGGATATCACAGACACTCAGATTCACCCTATCACTATTAGTGATCATGCACCGGTGTCTATGTCTCTGACACAGAAAAGAGTCACACCACCAATCAGGAACTGGAGATTTAATACATCATTACTTAAAGAAGAAGATTTTATGAATTATTTCAAAAAGGAGTGGTCAGCATACTTAGAATATAATGATATTCCAGGAATATCACCATGTGTTCTTTGGGAAGCAGGAAAGGCAGTAATGCGGGGCAAAATAATATCTTACTGCTCGCATAGGAAAAATAAAGAAAAAGCACTTGTGTTAGAATTAGAACAAAAAATTAAATCTTTAGAAACTGCCTATGCCGCTTCACCACAGGAACATACAATTATCAGCCTGAGGAAACTGAAACTGGAGCTAAATGAAATAATTGATAAAAGGACACAATTTATGTTGCAGAGGCTGCGTTTGGAAAACTTTGAGCATGGAAATAAATCTGGAAAATTCCTGGCCAACCAATTAAAACTGAATAAAGAAAAAACAGCTATTTTTTCTATTAAAAACTCGACTGGTATTATTACTCATGACCCACAACAAATAAATAACTCTTTCAAAGACTTCTATGAAGCCTTATATTCACCACAGATTAACCCATCTGATACTGAAATTGAAGAATTTCTTAATAGTATAAATCTACCAAAACTAAATGACAGCCAGGCTGCAGCTCTGGATTTACCTCTTTCATTGTCTGAACTTAGTGAAGCAGTACAGCACCTCCCAAATAATAAAGCTCCAGGCCCAGATGGTTTTCCAGCCGAGTTTTATAAAGAATTTTGGTCTGAGCTAGCTCCCATTTTTTTCAGAATGGTAACTCAGATTCAGAATGATCACATCTTATCTCCAACCTTAAACTCTGCTAACATTAGCCTGCTTCTTAAACCAGGCAAAGACCCCACACTCCCATCCAGCTACAGGCCAATCTCTCTCATTAATGTAGATCTTAAAATAATTTGCAAAGCCCTTGCCAAAAGATTAGAAAGTATTACCCCATGTATTGTACATCCAGATCAAACAGGCTTTATCAAGGGTCGGCACTCAGCCAATAATACACGTCGACTGATAAATATAATAGACTATTGTTCTATTAACAAATTAGAGACGACAATCGTGTCTTTAGATGCAGAAAAGGCATTTGATCGGGTAAATTGGAAATTCTTACTAGCAGTTCTACAAAAATTTGGATTCGGTTCATCCTTTATAAACTGGATCAGAACACTACACAGCTCTCCGAATGCACGTGTTAGGACAAATGATCTCATTTCCCAAAGCTTCAGTCTGCAGAGGGGCACCAGGCAGGGCTGCCCACTCTCCCTCTCTTTTTGTAATTTTCATTGAGCCACTAGCAGCAGCAATCCGTCAAAATGTAAATATTAAAGGGATTCAAACTGAAAATATGGACCATAAACTTAGCCTTTATGCTGATGATGTATTACTTTTCCTAAGGAATTCACAAGGCTCTCTTTTGAAGACTATCACACTGATAGATAAGTTCTCATCTATATCTGATTACTCTATCAATTGGAGTAAATCAACAGTTTTGCCTCTGAATTGTAATTTCCAGAGAACCTCTAGGACCCCACTAAAGTCAGGAAATATTAGATATTTAGGCATAAATTTTTCCGCCAGGCTCTCAGACTTGGTACGATTAAATCATACCCCCTTATTAAAAACAATAGAGGATGATCTCACACGTTGGAACAGTTTACCTATATCACTCATGGGGAGAGTTGCTGCCATTAAAATGATGGTTTTACCAAAAATTAATTATCTATTTTCATTGATCCCTAATAAACCTACTCTTCCTTGGTTTAAGTCATTAGATTCAAACATCTCAAAATTTTTATGGAAAAACAAACCGTCAAGAATAAGCTTAAAAACTTTACAAAAGCCAAAACACAGTGGCGGTCTAGAATTACCAAACTTTTATTACTATTTCTTAAGCAGTAGATTGCAGTATATTTCAAAGTGGATCAAATCCAATTCATTAGACAACCCATGGCTGGATCTAGAACAGGCGTTTTGTGGAAAAATAAAAATCTCAGATCTACCTTTCATTAGTTCCAGTATTAAACATCATAACTGCTATAAAGTCCTTAGTATAAATACCTCTCTGACAGCCTGGTGGGAATTTTTAAAAATAACTAAGTCTTCACTTATCCCCTGTAAACTAACACCCATTTGGAACAATCCAGATATTTGTCAGAAAAAGAAAATGCTGAATTTTCCGTTATGGCGTGATAAGGGTATAAATAACTTAGAACATATTATCCAAGATGGAAATCTTATCACGTTCCAAGAACTTATATCAAAATATAGAATTGGCAACGGTAGATTTCTGGAATATCAACAACTTAAGTCCGTCCTACAGGGAAGATTTAACCTTAATCAATTGAATCTAGAAATGCCTACTTGGGTAACCGAATTTCTTAACCTCCGTACCCCAAAATTGTTATCAAAATTATACAAATTATTAATAAAAACTGATGATTCAGTTTCCCTCCCAATTGCAAAATGGGAGCGTGATCTTTCTGTCAACCTGGATCAAAATTTGTGGACAGAAATATGTTTAAATATCTTCAAAATGACTAAAAGACCCCAAATACAACTTGTACAATATAAGATTCTCCATAGAACACACTACACTGGACAAAGGATGTTCCAAATGGGCCTTACACACTCAAACATATGCACCCACTGTACAAGCAATTCAGAGGATAATCATCTACACGCTCTGTGGTCTTGTGTACCAGTTCAGAGATTTTGGCAGAGGATTTGTGAAGATCTATCCACATGGTTTAGCTGTCGTATCCCAACTTCCCCCAGACTATGCATCTTAGGTGATGTCAGTGAATTAATTATGGAGTTAAATATATCACACATAGTTCTTACTGCCTTGTGCATCGCTAAGAAGATGATCCTCATGAACTGGAAGACAAAAAATAAACTATGTATTACTCAGTACAGAAATTTATTAGTAGATCATGTTAGTTTAGAGAGAATGTCTGCTTCTTCTAAAAACAAATTGGAGGAATTTGACTCTCTTTGGTTCCCACTGATCAGCTCCATTACTTAGTGGGGGTGGTGGGCTGCGGGCTCTGCTCCTGATGTGCTTTGTAGGCGGGTGGGTGAGGACTCCGGACGCCTATGTAGCTGGTAGCCTCCTGAGACTGGAGTCCTGGGGCGACCGTCTGGTGATGTCTGTGTGCCTGTCCTGGTTGATGGTGGTGGGGGCTTGGATGATGCTGCCTTCGGTCCTGGGGTGTGGGCCGGGGTGCTTGGGGGGGTGGTGCCGGCCCTCGGTCGGTTGGCTGGTCTTCCCTGTATGGCTTGGGGGCTGGGGTCTGGGGCCCCGACACTGGGGCCGTGCCGGCTCCCGGTGGGTCCCCCCTGGCGCGGGGGGGGCCTCTGCTGTCCTGGCCGCGCCACCGGGTGGGGTGGGTTGGCCTGGCGTCGGGATGTCCGGTCTACGCTTTTGGGGCCCTGGGGTGCCTGCATTGCGGGGGGGTGGGGTGGGGGATGGGGCCACGGTGGGGTGGTTGGGGGGGACTGGGCACTGTATTTCCATGCCCAGGCCAGTATGTCCTGTCGCTTGTTTGTGTCTATTGTTGAGTGAATGGGCATCTAGGGAGAGCGGGCCGCCCTCTGCAGTGGGGGCGAGGGCGCCAACCTCGGGTGCTGCAGTGCTCCGGGATGCTGTCACCACGGCCCCGGGCTCACCTCCCCCTGCCCTGTGCTGGGGTGTGGGAGGTCGGGGTGCCTATTGAGCCAGCGGACAGCTGGCTCTCTTCTTCCAGGATTCTTCCTGGTCATATGCCCCCCCCCCCCCCCCCCTCCCCCTCCCCATACACAAACACACACACACACACACACACAGAATACACATCACTCACAGATGTAGGATGGAGAGGCCACGTGGAGAGCTGCACCACCACTTGCCTCTCCGTTTTAATTGCACTTTAGTCATTATAACTCACAACACATACACACTTACAACCTGATACACATAGGACCTTTGGGGCAGGCATGTTACTCAGAGGTTGATGAGGTGGGGCCGCTGAGGTGGCCCCACTCGGATCCTCGTCACTGTCTGTCCCCAAATTTTATTTGCACTTTAGACATGGAGGGTTTTGGGGGGGCAGTGTGGGCAAGCACTGACGACCAACAGTTGGTGCTTGTGGCACAACTGTCCCCTCAATTTTAACTGCACCCTATACACCTCATTCACTCACAAACATTAACACATACACCTACAAGTTGGGGAGGAGGAGGGGTGGATGGGTCATCTCACACCCCGATTTCTTACACCTCGCCCAGGGTAGGGGTCGGGTGGTTCCTTGGGGACCGGGCTGGTGGCGTCCTGGGGTCGCTGTTGGCCCTGGGGTGGTTTCCACTTGCCCCGTCTTCAGAGGGTGGGTAGCTATGGATGAATGTGTGTCTTTGTGTATTTGTCACCGTCTCCGTGAGTATGGGTGGGTGAGTGAATGTGTATGTATGGCATATCTGTGTGTGGGTAAGTATGTATGGGCATGTATGAGTATCTGTGCATAAATGTGTACACGGGTGTGTGGGTGTGTTTGTATGTATGGCTGGACCTGGGTCTGGGCCTTGTGCCTTGCCTCCTGGCCGCTCCTTACTGGTTGCCTCCTCCCCCCTACCCCCCTGGGATGGGGGTGCCTCAGGGTTCCTGGGTGGGACTGGATGTTCTGGCGTGGGTGCTGGCCTGCTCCCCTTGGGGGTGCGGTGCGGGGCTGCGTTGGCTTCTTCGGCGTGGGGGGGGGCTCTGTGGAGGGTCGGGCGGTCCTTGGGTGCCGTGGGCCCTGGGGCCCTGCCGCCGGCCAGTGCAGGGGGCTGGCCGCTGGGGGGGGACTGGCTTCTCATCGCCTTGGGTTCCCTGGAGCCCTTGCTCCTCGACTGGGGGGGCTCCGTCTGAGACCACCCTCTCCCGTCTGCTGGGGTGGGTGTGCGGTTGTCTTTGGACTGAGTAGCCATGGGTCTTCCTGGCTCTTGGTGGGCTGCTGGTGGCCTGGGTTTCCTGGGGCTTTCTCTGCCTGCCTCTAGCTTCTGATGGGTGGAGCTGCAGCGTTTTGCCCTCATTGGTAAGTACGTTCCATGACACAGACACAAACATGACACAGACACAAACACCCACTCAATCACAACTCAACAAAATTGTTGGTGTGCGTAACATGCTTTGTTAGTTTTGTTTTTCACACACAAATTTATTTTTGCAAGTATTGATAGTATTTTTTTATGTTAAAGTGATGAACTATTTGATTAATTGACTTGTGCTCTTTCCCCTTTTTTTTTTTTTTTTTTTTTTTCTCCTTTTTTTGCTCCCTTTCTCTCTCCCTTTTTCTTTTCTTTATTTTCCTTTTCTTCAGCCTGTCAGCTCTGGCTGTTACATTGTATGTTAAAAATAACTCAGATAAATAAAATAAAGGGTTAAAACATCAACAAGAAGAGCCTATTGAGAACCTATAGAGCTCATCTTGAAATAGCAAATATGTTTGGCACAACAACGCATTCAGATCACAGTTCTGCTTGCAAGATCTACCAGACATGACAGGCTTAAAGAAAAAAAAAAAAAAAAAAAAAAAAAAAGTGTACTGTGGAATGTGCATACGTAACATGGCGTACATGAGATACGTATCCTATGTGTGTTCTGTAGGCTTGAAACAGCCTGCAGGTAACTACAACTTCCTTTTTAAAAAATGTCACCACGTGTTTCCATTTCAAACATAAAAGCAACAGTATAATATGTACATAAAACTTATAAAAACATACAAACAGAAGATATGATAATTCATAATAAACAGAATGGAATTTATATTATAATTCCAACACCCTGATTTCAGTTTAGACGACCAAAGATAACAAGTCTGCAGTGAGCTGCATGCAAGGTCAACAAACGATGGTGTTGTGAGTATGACCCATACCTGTCAAGTCTCCCGTTTTGGCCAGGAAATTCCCGTATTTTACCCCTCTGTCCCAGCGTCATCCCGTTTTCACTTTTCAAATTTTTTAAAGCACTCCTGTGCCGCTCCAAACTGAATTGTCACTATCACTAGGTTAGTGCCGACAGCCGGAACAACCCCGTAAAAACAACTGGACCTCAGTGCACCCTTTTCACAGAGTTCGGTGACGTGTTTCCAGTTTAGTTTAGCAGCGTAAATCAAGCCGCGCTAGGGCTCAGTGTTGCCAACTTAGCGTTTTTTTGGGGGTTTTTTTGCCCCATAAAGCGATATAGCGACAGTGAAATCCTCCGCTGTCACCATGTTTTGTGTACATAAAGCCTTCTTACTGCGTCCCTTCGTACACTTTGGCGTCGGCCAAACCTCGCTTCGTCTCCACCCTCCACCACCCAAACCTCACTTAAACACTGAGCCTGCCCACCCGCTCCCTCCGCTCCCATTCCCGGTCCTCGCTCCGGCCTTTATCAACCTTTGAGACAGCCAACAGCGAGTTTTCTTACACAAGCTGCCAACAGTGGCCCAGATAAAGGAGGAGGGTTGAATGTAGCTAGCAGCCTCACCCCACAGTGTTTTCATTAAATTTGATATTCTAACATTAAAAAATACGGGACAAAATAGATCTATGTAACGTGGGTCTAGGCAAGGCATTGAAGTTATTAAGTTATTTCATAAAGTTTATTTGTAGTTTTAAACATATTTATGGTGTTTTTTTTCTTCACTTTTTGTCTCTCCAAAGATGTTGTTCCTCTCCTGCAGCCTCGATTCCAACTACAGTACATCCAAATGAACAATTATGTAAATTAGGTGATGACGTCATATAGTGACCTCTATTTTCAACAGTGGAAAATTTCCCGTATTTTTAAATACAAAACTTGACAGGTATGGTATGACCTATGACCCATTTTGCCTAAAGACGTTGTCCATAACATTTTTTTTTTTTTGGGGGGGGGGCTTTTTTTTGGGTACAGACCCTTACAGAATAAATATAATTTTGAGTCCAGCATAATACTTTGAAATTATTTTTATTGTTAATTGTTCTGTCCTGAGGGGTTGGAGGGACGTTTCATTCTGTGGCCACTAGGTGGTGCTTATTCTGTTTGTGTATTATCCCCATTTCTACTTACCCTCTGTAACCCATGGGCAGCCATATTTGTTTTTCCCTTGCACTTTGATAGAGAGCACATTGTGGATTCAGGTAGCCAAAGTATCTACTATCATCCTCATCTGGGAATCACTATAGGGAGCATAGTCTGTGAGTATGGTTGTATTAAGATGCCTATGTTTGTTTGACATGTATGTTTTGTACAGTTAACCAGGTTAAGTTGTGTTTTTATTTCATCTGGCGTTTTGTATGTAATGTGTTATGTTGATAGCTTTCAGTTAGCCAAGCTAGTAGCCATGTATGTGAAATAGGCTTTAAGAAACTGGAAATACATACGAAGAATATATGTTAAAGGGGGTTCAATGTGTTCATTATTGTCATTATTTGCTTCTTTCATTTCAGTTTTACCCCATTCTCATGCTGTTAACCTAAACGGTGGTGCTTAATAAATCCATTATAGAGAGACTACAGTGTGTGGAAGGAGTCGTCTGTCTGCCTAGTGAAGAAAGGGGACTCTTTAACGAGGGCAGAACAGTAAAAAGACTGACTCAATGGTGATTTCAGCTTTTTTGGATAGCTATCAGACTAGCTCAACCTTTCGACCACGATGTCAGACACAGAAGGGAAAACTCATGACACTAGATCAGTGTGCTCACACTCATCAAAATCATCAAGGTTGTCAACACGCTCCAGCAGATCAGCAACTAGCTTGGCTGCAATAGAAGCACATGCCAAGGCTGAAGCAGCACGCACCAGAGCAGCCTATGCACAAAAGGAAATTGATGTTAAGGTAAAGAAGGCTCAGCTAAAGGTAGAAGAAACACTCCTTGAAGCTACGCTGGAGGCCATCCAGCAGGAGAAGGAGGCGGATGCAGCTTTAGCTGAAGCTACTGTCCTTGAAGCAGCCATGGAGGTGGCAGACAGCCAGACGCCATCCAGACCTCACAACACTGACCAAGACTCAGCTCGTGGATCTGCAGAAAGAACTGAAAAGTATGTTCAAGACCAGTATGCCTACACGAGAGCCATCATTGACAATTCACAGCCTGAGACTAAGGTCAAGGCTCCCCCAGCTGAGGTAAAAACTCCTCCAGCAGCCCTTAACGCTAAGCCACTGACTGATTCTTCCCCAGCGCATAAACGTGTCCATCAAGAGGAGATACAGCAGTTATTTCCACATGCCCCTATTCATACTGAAGCTATGTCAAGCCAGCGCCACTCAGTGGTTCATTTCACACCTAAAAAGGGAATGGAGCAGAACATCCCACAGTCTAATTCTAAGAACTCGTTGTCACCCAGGGACAATACAAGGGATAACGACCAGTCACTTAGAGGACCATACCATGCATTCCAGGAATCCCACTCCGAGGTCTCAGATTTAGTAAAGTTCTTAGCTCGCCGTGACCTACTTACAGCTGGACTCAAAATTCAATGACAAGCCTGAAAATTACTGGGCCTGGAAGTCCACTTTCTCCAGTGCCACTGAAGACCTCGATTTGAGACCCAGTGAGGAACTTGACCTGCTAATTAAATGGCTTGGGCCAGAATCTGCCGAGTATGTGAAAAGAGTGAGGTCAGTTCACATCAGACATCCTGCTGAAGCCCTTAGTATGGTCTGGGGAAGACTACGGATCAGTGGAGGCAATGGAGACTGCGCTCTTTAAGAAGCTGGAATGTTTCCCCAAAGTCTCTTATAGAGACCCACAGCGTTTGCAGGAGCTAGGCGACCTTCTCCTTGAGCTGCAGTGTGCCCAGGAGGAAGGTTACTTACCAGGGCTCTCCTACTTGGACACTGCACACGGCATCAGTCCTATTTTGGAGAAATTGCCCTTCACTCTTCAGGAGAAATGGATGGTGCATGGAACAAAATACAAATGACAGCACAATGTCAGCTTCCCACCCTTCTTTGTTTTCTCCAGCTTCATTCGGGAGGAGGCAAGGATGAGGAACGACCCGAGCTTCACTGCTACAACCTCCAGCATTGCACCACCTAAGGGAGAGAGACTTGCAGTGAAGATGTCGAGGGTTCCAATAACAGTACACAGAACAGAGGTCAACAATACTCAACCAAAGGATGAAGCCCAAGGGTTGGACAGCCCTAAAAAACAGTGTCCCATTCATAAAAAGCCACATCCACTGCATAAATGTAGAGCTTTCATAGAGAAGCCCCTGGAGAGTAGAAAGGCCTTCCTTAGAGAAAACGGCATATGTTTTCGCTATTGTTCTGCAACCTCTCACCAAGCGAAGGACTGCAGGGCCATCATTCAGTGTTCAGAATGCAACAGCGATAGGCACATCGCAGCCCTTCACGCAGGCCCAGCACCTTGGTCAGTAAAACAAGCTATCTGCTCTTCTGAAAGGCATGGCGGGGAGGAAGAGGAATTTCCCTCTCCTTCAGTCACCACCTCGACTTGCACAGAAGTCTGTGGGGATGGTAATACCGGGAAATCGTGTGCCAAAATCTGCATTGTTTATGTGTATCCTGAAGGCCAGCCGGAGAGGAAAGTGAGAACATATGTCATCCTAGACGATCAAAGCAATAGGTCTTTGGCCAGATCAGCCTTCTTCAAGATGTTTGGCATCACCAACGGCACCTCCCCTTACACACTGAAAATATGTGCAGGGGTATCTGAGACTGCTGGCCGAAGAGCAAGGGGGTTTGTTGTGGAATCCGCTGATAAGAAAACCAGTATGGCCCTCCCTACACTTATCGAGTGTGACTAGCTACCCGATAATAGGGTGGAGATCCCCACGCCAGCAGCTACAAGACACCATCCTCACCTCTGGTCTCTAGCTACTAAGATACCCCCACTCAATACCAAGGCTGAGATTTTGCTCCTGTTGGGAAGAGACATCATCCAAGCACACAAAGTCCTAGAGCAACGCAACAGACCCCCCCAAGCTCCCTTTGCGCAACGAACCGCTCTTGGCTGGGTAATAGTTGGAGAGGTCTGCCTTGATGGTGCTCACAAATCCTCCCATGTGAACACCTTCCGAACTAACATTCTGGAGAATGGACATCCCAGCCTCCTTAGTCCGTGCCCCAACAAATTTAACATCAGGGAGAGCTTCAGCTCCACCGACCAGTCGCAGAATTCTCCTGCTTTAGACCAACTATGGCAATCCACGCCAACTGAAAGAACAGGTCTCTTGGGAGAGTCCCTTTTCCGCTACATGAAGGACGATGACAAAACAGCCCTTTCTATGGAAGATCTTGCCTTCCTGAGGATCATGGAGAAGGAATTCTGTAAGGATGAATCGAATAGCTGGGTAGCTCCACTCCCTTTTCGTAGCCCACGTCAACGGCTCCCTAATAACTGCGAACAGGTAAAGAATCATCTCACTGCACTGACCCGTATGCTCAGGAAACACCCAGAGAGGAAGGATCATTTCGTACATGAATAAACTTCTTGAGAATGGACACGCTGAAGCAGCTCCACCCCTACAACCAGATGAAGAGTGCTGGTATCATCCCCAAAAGCCAGGACAAATAAGGGTGGTATTCGACTCCAGTGCCCAACACCATGGTGTGTCCCTCAATGATGTCCTCCTCACTGGCCCTAACATGAACAACAGCCTGCTCGGGGTATTGCTGCGGTTTAGGAAGGAGCCAGTGCCTGTGACGACCGACATACAGCAGATGTTCCATTGCTTTGTGGTGCGTGAGGACCATCGGAACTTTCTGCGCTTCCTCTGGTACCGCAACAGTGACCTTGACGATGATGTTGTGGAGTACCGGATGCGGGTCCACATCTTTGGAAATAGGCCATCTCCATCTGTGGCCACATTTGGGCTCAGGAGAGCTGCTAAAGAGAGAGAGGGAGAGTATGGAATGAAGCAAGGCAGTTCGTTCAGAGGAACTTTTATGTTGATGATGGTCTGATCTCCCTCCCAACAGAAGAGGAAGCCATCACTCTTCTTCAGAACACTCAAGACATGTTAGTTCTCTCCAACTTGTGGCTTCATAAAATATCATCCAACAGAGCTGCTGTTATGAGAGCCTTCCCCGCAGAAGACCTGGCTAAAGGGCTGAAAGACCTGGATCTCAACGTAGACTTTCCACCTATGCAGAGATCTCTAGAAGTGAGTTGGGATGTCTCTGGAGACTTGTTCACCTTTCAAGTGTCGGTCGCAGAGAAGCCCTATACCAGGCGCGGGGTCTTGTCTTCAATCAACAGCCTTTTTGACCCACTAGGATTCGTGGCCCCTGTAAGCATTCAGGGGAGAAGTCTACTCAGGGAGCTTTCCACAGGGGCTAGTGACTGGGATGCCCCTCTCCCAGAAGAGAAGTATAAAGAATGGAAGCTGTGGAGAGATGCTCTGAAAGAGCTGGAGCAAGCCAATATTCCACGCCAATATATCTCTATCTCATTCAGCCAGGCACTACATAAAGAGCTGTGTGTTTTCTGCGACACATCTACGATTGCCATAGCCGCTGTAGCCTATGTGCGGACAACTGACATGAGCAATAACACAGACGTTGGCTTTGTGTTGGGTAAGGCCAAGCTTGCTCCACGCCCTGAGTCAACAGTTCCACGGCTTGAACTGTGCGCAGTGAAAACCACAATCTTAAGGAGGACTTGGACCAAGCGAGGAACATTTTGGTCTGTATTCTGCAACAAGATGCCTTTGCTGAGGAATTGGAATGTATCAGAAAGGGAAAGGACATTTTGAAACATAGCCAACTCTACAGACTATGTCCTTACATTGACACTCTTGGTCTTCTAAGGATTGGAGGACACCTGTTCCAAGCGAGCCTAGACAGAGATGAAATCAATCCCCTAATCCTCCCTGGGAGGAGTCACATCACGACTCTACTCATGCGCCATTACCACGAGCAGCTACAGCATCAGGGACGCCATATTACAGAGGGCGCTTTGAGCGCAACTGGCCTGTGGATTGTTGGTGGAAAACGGCGAGTTCGCAGCATCATCCACCACTGCGTCAAATGCCGAAGACTACGCAGAACAACAGACACTCAGAAGATGGCTGACCTACCTGTTGACCGCCTCAGTACAGACCCGCCTTTCTCTTTTGTAGGTTTGGACGTCTGTGGACCGTGGATGGTCACGACTCATCGGACTAGAGGAGCGTTAGCAAAGAGCAAACGGTGGGCAGTGCTCTTCACATGTATGAGCACCAGGGCCATACATATCGAAGTCATTGAAGCGATGGACTCTTCGAGCTTCATAAATGCTCTGCGGCGATTCTTCTCCATCCGAGGACCAGCCAAACAGATAAGGTCTGACTGTGGCACTAATTTTGTGGGAGCCTGTAGAGAGTTGCAGCTAGAGTCTCTGACGAGCGATAAGGAAGTGCAGGGATATCTGAAAAGCAGTGGTTGCAAATGGGTCTTCAATCCCCCGCATTCATCCCATATGAGAGGCAGCTGGGAGCGTCTGATAGGACTGACAAGGGGCATCCTTGATTTCATGCTGATGAGGATCGGGCCATCAAAGCTTACCCATGAAGTTTTGACCACATTCATGGCAGACGTTTCGGCGATATTGAATGCTCGCCCATTGGTTCCTGTATCCACAGACCCAGACTCCCCACTTATCCTAACACCAGCGACACTTCTGACACAGAAGGTCAGTGCACTTCCTCCACCCATAGGGGAATTTGATGAAAAGGATCTCTACCGCAAGCAGTGGAGGCAGGTACAGAGTCTCGTCAATATCTTTTGGCATTGCTGGAGGACAGAGTATCTTCCTACCCTGCAGAGACGCAAGAAATAGCAAAGAGAAGAACGTAATCTTCGCGAGGGCGATGTTGTCATACTGAAAGAAAGTCAAGTTGAAAAAAACGAATGGCCTATGGGCATGATCATCAAGACGTTTCCAGGAGCAGATGGGAGAGTCAGGAAGGTTGAGGTTAAGACGATGAGAGAGGGTTCATGCAAGACCTTCCTACGGCCTGTCTCAGAGACTGTCCTACTCTTCTCCCCAGAGACTGATTAAAGTTTACTTTTTTCATGCTGTGTATCATTAGTGGTGGCCTCCTTCCAGGCGGGGAGTGTTCTGTCCTGAGGGGTTGGAGAGATGTTTCATTCTGTGGCCACTAGGTGGTGCTTATTCTGTTTGTGTATTATCGCCATTTCTACTTACCCTCTGTAACCCGTGGGCAGCCATATTTGTTTTTCCCTTGCACTTTGATAGAGAGCACATTGTGGATTCAGGTAGCCAAAGTATCTACTATCATCCTCATCTGGGAATCACTATAGGGAGCATAGTCTGTGAGTATGGTTGTATTAAGATGCCTATGTTTGTTTGACATGTATATTTTGTACAGTTAATCAGGTTAAGTTGTGTTTTTGTTTTATCTAGCGTTTTGTATGTAATGTGTTATGTTGATAGCTTTCAGTTAGCCAAGCTAGTAGCCATGTATGTGAAATAGGCTTTAAGAAACTGGAAATACATACAAAGAATGTATGTTAAAGGGGGTTCACTGTGTTCATTATTGTCATTATTTGCTTCTTTCATTTCAGTTTTACCCCATTCTCATGCTGTTAACCTAAATGGTGGTGCTTAATAAATCCATCATACAGAGACTATAGTGTGTGGAAGGAGTTGTCTGTCTGCCTGGTGAAGAAAGGGGACTCTTTAACGAGGGCAGAACATTAATCCTTCTAAGATATTTTATTTCATCAGATTTTCATACAACGGAGTCAGATTTGAACAACAATTTTACAGGTACAGACAAACTTATCCAAGAGCTGTTTAAAATTAGAGAACTTAAAAATGATTATTTTTAGATATTTTGAGATTCATCCCATGTTTTGTTTTTTGTTTTCTTATGTTCTTTTTGTTCCACTTTAGCTTACATAGAAGGTGTGTCAAATTTTAATTTAAGGACATTAATTTTATATTTTGAATTTTCTGATGAGTTTTAGACCAAAAGTTGACTTCACAATTGGATGAAAAATGAGACAGCTGACACTGGCCTTGTAAAAAAAAAACAAAAACAAAAAAACACAAACACTTGCAATGAAGGAGCAGCTTACACACACACACTCACTCACCCACTCACAGATAGACAGAAGCTCATATTAGCTTTTTGCTTAATCTGACATTTAACTCTAGGTGCATTAAATCAGGTTCACTTTTGGTGGATTGAATCAACTTGGTTAGTAAATTAGTAAACTAGTGGTATGTTAAAATTGTAAGATCGTTTTCTCAGGCTGATAAACAAAATAAAAGATTTATGACTCAAAGCCATTGAATAAATAGATCTTTAGAATATTTATGGGCACTTTGATGTCCTGTCTTATTTTGTGTAAATTTAATTAATGACCCACAAGACCTGCAGTTCATGGTATTTTGTTTAATTGACAGGGAAAAATTGGAACTTTCTTTCACTGGACTTTTTCCACAGGTACCTGAGATCATACCTGAGACATTATGTGCCTTTCACAGGAAAATAACCAGGATGACGGCCATATGTGAACAGCTGTTGTCTAAAGCGGTGCAGGAATGCATCTCCAGGGACGAGTGCTGACCACTGTGGTTTGAACATCCATGGCTTTGGAGAATATGAGCAGGCTATACTGAAGGCTGAAAGAAGGCTGCATACATATATTTATTACCTGTGCACTGAATCAGTGATCATTTCTTTTATGTTTGCAGTAAGATTTTCATCGACTGGAACTGGATTTGACCCTGAAGGGATGCAATCCACATTTTTTTAAGGAATTAGAGGAAAATTATTAGATAGTAACTGTTTCATGTTACTGTTCATCGTGTAGGCCAATTTATATGCAGAATTTACTTTGGACTGATTAAATTTAATGATCCCCGACAGAAGCTTGCATTTCTGGAGCCTATCCCAGCTATCATGGGTCGAGAGGTAGGGTACACCCTGTACAGGTCGCCAGCCTGTCGCAGGGATAACACAGAGAGACAAACAACCATTCACACTCACACCTGTGGGCAATTTAGAATCACCAATTAACCTAACCCCATTAACTCCATGTCTTTGGACTGTGGAGGAAACCAGAGTACTGGAGAAAACCCACACAAACATAGGGAGAACATGTAAACTCCACACATTTTTTACTAGCCACATATAAAATGAAAATCAGCAGAAAAGTGTCATGTGAAGAAATTAATTAACAGCAAAATTTACACAAATATAGGAACACATCTTGATTCTGGAGCTTTATTTATCTTAATTTTGCAAAAACATTTGCCAATACACACACACACACACACACACCCTAACTTAAAATACGTAATATAATGAATTTTATTGTGATATGATATTCAGTCTTTAGTGAACTAGGATGCATATATAAATCAAAAATAATTAGAGGTAGTTTTTGGTCCGTTGAACAAAAATCAGCAAAGGAGGAGGAGCACTACCATAAAACTTAGGGTAGACGCACAAGAAAATTTAAGCGGTGGCTCAGCTGCAGCTGGCTTGACCGTGGCTCAGAAATGACAGCTCACTTGACCATGGGAACTGACGGACATCGGTTTGATGTTTGAAGGCGCAGTGAAATCCGTGAAACAGCGAGGCCGCAAGAGGTGAAGCGCGTTATAACGAGGGTTCACTGTATAAAACACCAGCACACGACACTAAGGTAATGAACACACACAATCCAGCTACACAAGCAGAAATGCGACATGAGGTCGGACACATATCGAGCATCGAACCAAGCTAGCTCCAAAACAGAAGCTGTTGTTAATCTGCTGCACTGATGCTGAACTTTATTGGGAGTTTATTGTAGAATTTATTGAGTTTGGGAGTTCATGTTTTTCTTTGTTTCTCCCTGTTGATGTTCATGTGTGTCCTTAATATTACACACATTTAGCACACAATGCTGCTGTCTTGTGAACAGTTGGTTGTTGAATATATTTCTTTAAACGGGATCTTTTGTTGAGTTTTTATTACAAGAGTTACTCTTGTACCTTGAATCTTGCACCTGACAAAGTATGAAAACCTAAAACTAATACTGAAACTAACTAAACTAAACTAAAACTAAGCAATAAACCTAAAATAAAAACTAATAAAAATGAGCAAAACCGCTCTGAAAACTAACTAAAATTAACTGAATAAAAGAAAAAAAAAGAAAAACTAACTAAAACTAAACAATAATGTAAAATCCAAAACTATTATAACCCTGCTAGGTAGTCTAGGTAGTTTTAAATAACATATGACAAGCAAGTAAACACCCTACTGTGTGACAGGAGAGGAGTATGTACTGTATTGCTATACTGCTAAACATATATGTTTTCTGTTATATTTTAACACATCCAGTGTGACAACTGTGACAGATGGTTCCATGCCCTGTGCCTAGACGTAAAGAGCACAGAATATGAAAATGCAAAGAAAGGCAGCTGGAAATGTCCATTGTGCAGCTAATATGCAACCTTTATACTCTGTTCAATATTGTTCAAAAGAGATAGTTTGAAATTGTATGTAGAAAATAAAATGGTACTTTGTTTCGATGGCATTAAGGCTGTGCCTCATCTGTCCAGTCTAGAAGAACAATTTCACACAGATTTTGAGTCAGTGTGTCACATGACCTGGAAGCTATTGAAGAAAAATCCTAAATTTTGACCAAAAAAAAAAATCCTAAACAATATAAAAAGGCTTAAAATTGAAAAATAATGAGTGTGCCTCAACTGTCTAGTCTAGTAAAACAATTTCACAGAGATTTTGAGTCAGTGGGTCACATGACCTGGAAGCTATTGAAGGAAAATCACAATTTTTGATTTGAAAATGGCTTAAAATGGGATAAAGATTTGTGTGCCTCACCGATGTAATCGATTGGCATAATTTGATATTAGTTTTGTCTCATGTGGTCACAAGACAAGAAATTTATTTATTTTTGTTTCTCAAGAGTGTTTGCTTCAGAACTTTATTGATAGTCCCTAAGCGAACCTCCGCGTGTGAGAGGAGAGAGCGGTAGAGAGCGGCTGGCCGAAATCTGAGTCCCTCAATCGCAATAACCGTGAGCTAGATGCCGCTAACTCCGCGGAGCTTGAATGTCCAATATCCAACTTGAAACTAACTTCACCGCGGTGTAGAACCGACAGATATTTATGTAAAAATGTAGGGAATAAAAGTAAAAATTGACAGAAAAATAATACTCAAGTAAAGTACAGGTACCTGTGCTCAGGAAGAAGGAATCCCTGCTGTCCGTTCTTTTAGCTCCAAGCCTGGTCAGGTTAGTCATAGTTGCAGAACACCATAACGACTGCAATAACTGAGGTATAAAATGTATGATTAAACAGATGGAAAAGAGAGAAATGTCTTCCCTATAATTATCACTATTTTAATAACTTTTACTAGTATTAATAGTAACTTCAACATGCTGAGGTCAGAAAAAGTAGGAAAAAAAACAAAACTCCCCTGATTTTTGTCACCATTAGCCAAGAAGACCACAATAAAGTATTCACAGTTGTGACTTTGGCCACAGTTCCACAATAATAATTGTAATTGTTCCCATATAAAAAATACTTGGAATGGCATAAAAACTGCAAAAGGTTTTATCCTTGTAACATCTGTAGCATCACCCTTTACATAAGTCATGAATATGGGTAATTAGGTTCAAAGCTTAGTGAGAGTATTGCTTTTTTTAATATTCAAAGTATCATAAACTTGCTATGGTTGAGACAATTCTTGGAAAAATGAATACTTAAGTACAGTAATGAAGTATTTGTACTTCGTTATTTCTCACCTCTGGAGATAATGGCTTGTGGCAGAGGAGTAGTGAAAGGGAAGGTTTACAACATGGTAGTGTCCAAACCACACACTTTGATGCACGGTTTAGACATGGTAACTCTAACAAAAACACAAAGCTAGAGGTGGAAAATTTGAAAATACTCAGATTTTCACTGGGCGTGATCAGGAGGGACAGGATTAGAAATCAGTATATCAGAGGGACAGCTCAGGTTGAGTGGTTTGGAGAGAAAGTAAGAGAGGCAAGGTTTGAATATATATACAAAGGAGGGATAGTGCATATACTCGACAAACAAAAGATGTTGAAGATGGAGCTGCCAGAGAAGGGGAAAAGTGGAAGACCACAGAGAAAATTAATGGAGGATAGCAAAGGAGGACATGCAGCGGGTTGGTGTGATTGAGGCGGATAGTGGGGTGGGCGGTGCTGTCCACTGGGTCCCTCTTTAAATCTACATGTACAATAAAGGCTACCTTACTCTGCAGCCGTCATCTCGTTACCATAGTTGCCACAATCACAGCAGTTTAATTACGAGCTGATGGATGATAGCATCATAGAGATTTCCTTGGGCTGTACTTTAGTTGACCATCTATTCCACGCCTCGGCTCTCTACGTCACATGCGGTGCGGCGTTACGGGCAAATGGAGCGGAACCACTATCTTCACTGACCTGGATTGAGGAGGATCTGCACAGCTCAACGGAGAAGATACTACTTCAGGTAAACTCGGCGTCTTTTTTCCCAATCAAATATCCTTCATTTCCAACTCGTGTGTTTTTTGGTGCATGGTGTTGTGGCAAATAAATAACTGAAAAATTGTCCAAATTGTGTATGAATGATCACAGCATGTGCGCGCATGCACGCAAGCATGTACTGCCACATCAGTGTAATCGCCACGTTTTTAGACATGGGAGAAATTAGGATACTGTAAAGGTGTCCTTTTCTTGGCAGTTTAATATCGCGTCAGTGCTGCTTTAAGATTATATATTGAAAAAAATCTATTCCGATGGTTTCATGATCGTCATCTGTCTCGCCGCCTGTACTCGTGTTTTTCAGAGCTAGCAAAAAGATGTAAACAGCAGATGAATCTTGTGCCTGTGATATCCCTGATCTTCTCCGTCTTGCAGATGGGGTCCGGACTTGAAGGACGTAGATGTCGTGCAGCGCTGCTTCTGGACCCTTCGCAGAGAAGGAGGAGCCCGTTGAGACTCCTGTAAATCAGATCACCATCGCTGCACCTGGATTACAGAACAGCAAGCTCATTTCCACATCTCTGCTCACAGACCTCTACACGGATATGAAGGGGCCAGGGTACAGGAGGGAAGGCAGGTGAGACCAGATCTTCACAACTTAAGTGTTCTCCACAACACTATGGTAAGTTTTTTTTTTCCATGCATTTTTATAAGTTCAGGTTACTGTACAGTATGTGCAGCATGTGCACTATATACTGCATAGGTGTTCATCATTGTTAAAACAATGATAAAACCTACTGTACACATATAAATGGAGTTCACCTAAAATTCACAGTCTTCACCTAAAGCTGAGGAGTGTGAATTTTCACACACACCTGCAAAATACATAAATCCAGGACTACACCAATTTAAAACATATTGTGCATAAAACAAAAATATATCAGAGACAGCCCAGGACTCTTAAACAGCCAGAATCCTATATCAAAAAAATACTGGTCTCTTTTTTAAGCTGGCTAGATCACCATAGTAACTTATTCTGGACGCATAACCTCAACCAAGTTATATGTTTGGAGTTTTGATTTAAACTCAGTTGCCACATTTTCATTGATTATTATGCTTTATACACAAAATGGACTCTACTGAACCAAAACAAAGCAATTTTCACATCTCCTACACTATCTGCTGGCTGAGGTAGATATAGTGGTAATTCAACCACCAAAAGACCACTTGAGGACATTTCCAATGCGTTGTGGTGAAAAAACTGAGGCCTGCAATGTCCAGTACTTTGAAACACTATATATTATCTGAAGCTTAAATATATCTGCAAAAACGTGTGTGATTCAGAGATAAAAATAAGTTCCAAAAGACAGTGCAAAAAGGATTAAAAACATGGCATAACCTTCAGAATCAACAACCACACATAGTTGAAAACCGTGTGGCTTCCTCCTGGCCCTAATTCCCTACACCTGTGCCCCTAAAGCCTTCCTTAAATAGTGTAAACAGCCAATCTAAAACCAGGGGCAAAGGGGACACAGGTTTATATTGTCTGGTAAAGTCTACAAAAACATTTAGACCTTACCAGATGACAATAATAATAATAATCATAATAAACATAATCATAATATGGTGTGTTGTTGCCATAAAAATTGGCAACAACACACCAGCCCTTAATTGTTACTGTAAAATAACATATTTCAGTCTTATACAAACAATGGAGCCAATTTCAGGTCTATAACAAGTTCAGTCCATAATGTCCATACATTCAATAACTCAAATAGAAATCTGAGTTCTAATCAGTCTTCATACAGCTTCCAGCAGAAGACAAATCTTTGTAACCTGACACTCTAGTATTATCCTTTCTTTTAACGAATAAAACGAAAAACCATGAAATGTAACTTGTGAATTAATAGCAATGAAATAAAGATACAACATCCCCTCCCCCCATGAAGACATTTATCTAATCAGATGCTAAGGGGTAAAGCAGTTGAACTGGTCTTTTTAATATTGTCCCATCTGATGTGTGCACTGCACAAGCTCTCACAAGTCCATCTCTTCCTGGGAAGATTTCCTGGATGATCCCAGTTTTCCAAATCTGGCATGGTGTCTTCTCCTCCCCAATGAGTACCAGACCATCCTTCTTGAGATTGGTGGAATGTGAGTTCTTACAAATGTGAGCAGATCTCAGGTCCAGTAAGTACTCCCTTTTCCAACGAGTCCAGAAATTGTTTAGAAGACACTGGCAGTACTTCCATCTCCGTGTTAGTTACTGTTTTGTTGAACTGAGGGTGTGGATGTCAGTACAGAAGGGCTTAGGTGGTAACGAACAGAGTCGCCTTCCAATCAAAAAGTGAGCTGGAGTGAGGGGCTGCAGCTCATCAGGTTCATTATAGACAAAGGTGAAAGGTCGTGAATTTATTATTGCTTCTGTCTCTGCTAATAAAGATGATATCCCCTCAAAATTCAGAGAAGCTCTTTCCATCACCTTTCTTAAACATGTCTTGACTGATCTCACCAGTCTCTCCCAGAATCCCCCCCACCAGACAGCTCGTTCTACAATGTACCTCCATGTGATGGCCTTTTCTGTGAAATACTTCAAAATCTCTGGCTCCTTGATGGCTTCCCACGGGTTCTTGAGGTCTTGATCAGCATGTTTGACGGTGCGAGCATTATCTGAACAGACTGTTCTACAAAGGCCTCACCTGGATGTGGTTTGTTCTGTGTTACTGAACTGGACCATAATATGACTTGGCCTAAGCTCAGCCTTCACCTCCTCTTCACAGAGCCTTTCATGAGTCAGTTCTGGCTGTACTGCTGAATTCAGAAACGTGGTCCTGACCACCAAAGCTTCTCTTCCTTCAGCTTTGTGACTGTCTGGCCTCTGGTGGTGAGATCAGCTGGGTTAAGCCTTCCACTACAATGGGACCACGAATCTGGTGTGGTCATCTCCATAACTCTATTAGCGACAAACTGTTTTCATTTGTGTGGTGAGCTGGAAATCCACTGAATCACAATCATAGAATCTGTCCACAGGGGGATTTGGTTCGGCAACATATTCAGAGCTTGTAGCAGAATGCTACCCATCCTGGCAGCAATCACACAGCCCCCATGAGTTCTAGACAGGGCAGTGTGAGGGCAGTGTGCAACTCTGGATTTGGACTTTACTAGTCTCGTTATAGGCTCTCCCTCAGGTGTCTGTCCTTGGAGATAAGCTGCTGCACCATATACCTTCTCACTTGCATCACTGAACACGTGAATATTTTGCATCCTTCCAGCTCCATACCACCTAGGAATGGCAATCAGATTAAGCCGAAGGAGCTCTGTACACCACTGCTGCCAACTTTGGGAGAGATCATCTGGCAGCTCCTCATCCCAGCTGACACCTCTTTGCCACATGTCCTGGAAGAGACATTTCACTCTTATTGTGAATGGTGCCAGAAATCCCATGGGATCGAACAGTTTGGCAGAAGATCGCAGAACACTCCTCTTCATGTTCTCTTTGTCCTTGAAAATGTCCATGAGGTGTTTCAGATTAAAGACAAAGTCATCTGTTTCTGGCCTCCACTCTAGGCCGAGCACCTTTAACACACAGCCATGTGTTTCAGGCCCTTGGGAAAAGGTCAAAGTCATCTTGCTGCTACTTGCTCTTCAGTTCAGGAGAGTTTGTAGTCCATTTGCAGAGGTTCATGCTTGCATCAGACAGGATTTTCCTTGCACTTGTTGTCAGTGCATAAGCCTCTTTAACATTGTTTGAGCTGGCAATCAAGTTGTTGACATACAAAGAGTCCTTAATAGTGTTGATGGCCTGCGAGTGACTTCTTTGGTATTTCTCTAGATGATTTCTGATTGTCGCTGCCAGCCAAAATGGACTTGATGAAACCCTGAATACCACACAAGTCATTCTCAGCACATGTAGATTTGTGGTCTCAGCATCAGGACGACCAGTGCACCACAGGAACCTCAACACATCCCTGGCCTCTTCTGCGATGGATATCTGAAGGAACGCCTTTTCAGTTTCTGCCATGAATGCAATGGGATGCAACCTGAACCTGACAAGGAGGGTGAGGAGGTCTGGGTTCAGGTTCGGTCCAGTAAGCAGATAGTCATTGAGAGATGGGCAGCCATCTTCATGTGCAGAGGCATCAAAAAGATTCTCAACTTAGTTGTTGCCTTGTCCTCTCTTATCACAGTATGGTGAGGTAAGTAGTAGTTGGTGTTGTCTTTAGCATCAACTGTGACCTTAGTCTCCGGGACATCTTCACATATCCCTTGTTGAGGATAGTCCTCCATCACATCATTGCATCTTTCAAACAGTGTCACATCAGCCTTTAATTTCCTTTTCAGGCTTTCAAATCACTTTTTGGCAAGTCTCAGATTGTCTGGTAGTTCTGGTTTGTCTTGTTGCCATGGCAACTTAACTTCATATCGCCCTTCCTTGTAAGTGACTGAGCTGTTGAAATATTCTTGAGCCTCAAGGTGCTCCTCCTGTTCTTCACCTTTGCTGGAGATGCCCAGAGACTCTATTTCCCCGAACGCACGCAGCTGGTTTGAAACCTGTGTGATCTCCTCTGTGTAGATCTTCATAGACGAAGTTCCACTCATGCTTAACAGCGACACTGGGCCTTGTACTGTCCAGCCAAACATGGTCTCAATGGCAACTAATTGGTCTGACAGTCTCTCAACCTTACCAGATACCATTTTCCAGTAGTGATCAGCACCAATCAATACTGACAGTTCCAGGTCCTTGTTGATGTTTCCTGAGACATCTGCTGACATCAGTCCCCTTCTTTTCAGCTGTTGTTGGATTTGCTCTCCTGGTACCTGCATGACTGCAGAGCTAACCTGAGGTGTTTCAACAGCTTCAATTTCAATAGTTCTTTTCTTGTTGTGTATGTTCTTAAGGATTAGCCTTACAACATTGCACTCTGTTGCTACTGGAGTGTTACTACCAAAGGTGTGAAGCTGTAAAGTCTCTCTCTTGCCTTAACCTGCTTCGCCAGGATGAAGTTCTGGTGATTTCCTCCATCCAGGAGGCAACGCACTTTGGTTGTTCCCTTTGTTCCCTGTGCCAGTGCAGTCACCGTTTGCAGGAAAACTGTGTTCTGCCTTACTGCACTTGTCTTCTGTGTTTGTGGAGCCACAGACGCTTTGTCTCCATCCACACACACTGCATGAGATCCCTTTTGTTTTGCAGACTTTGGTGTGGTGTCACTGTCCTAAGCATATGAAACACCGTCCCATTTTCTTCAGCCTTTCCTTTCTGATATCGAGTGTGTTATCTGTATAGAGTTCAGATTTATGACCTGTGCTATTGCAGAATATACTTCCTTGTGGGGACTGCGAGCTGCTGGTGTAGAGCATAACCACTGATGGTAGACTTGACATTCTGAATTTTCCACTTGCTAGATCAGGTTTGCATCTGTGCTGGTTAGGGGACTGTAGTTCTTTATTTCTGGGCCCCTGCTTTGGCCAGGTGCATGGCACATTCTCTGCTTTCGACTTCTTGTTTTAGAAGGGCTAGGAGTTCTGGCACACACAGCTCATGTTCTGAACCTATCTTGCATGTATAAGCAAGAGCAAGGTCATCTGGGATCATTTGCAGCAATATAGACCCTTTTACAGCCTACGTCATCAAAGGATGCGAGCGCATTTTGGCAACGGAAGTGAGCTGCTACTCCATTCAAATCAATAAGAACAAGGAGACTGCTCAGCGTTTAAACGTGATTTAAAAGCGATATCAGCATCAAAATGTCTGGCTGTTGCGTGTTTGGCTGTCAGAATTTCTACTCTACCAAAAGAGGACGGAAGTTGTACCAAATCCCACGGGATCACGGCTGTTTGAGAGAAAACAGAGGCGTCTGTGGTTGCAAGCCATCAAATGTACTAATAAAAATTGGACTGAGGACACGATCAGGACTGAAGACAGGATCAGAAATGCATGCGTTTGAAGCGCCCATTTTATATCAGGTAAAGTTATTTATCTTCCGTTCTTTATACCAGGATGTCAGGTATCTAAAGTAAACAGCATTAGCTGGTAGGCTATTTAGTTTTTAAACTGTAGTGTGGCTGGCTATTTACAGGTGGGGCATCACTAGACTCAGAGAGTCCTGATTTTTAAATTAATATTTAATCGCACTGTAGATTACAAAATGCAGTGCCAGTCAAAAGTCTGAGCAGACTCACATATGAATGGTTGAGCGTGTCTCACAGTGTGACTGGAACAGTATTTTTTTTTTCATTGTAAATCAATAATCTCTGCAGTCAGAGAACTCTTAGTAAGCTAGAAAAGCAATTTGACAAAGTACTCACGCTGATGTGCAGATACAATTCGCTGTGAGGACGTAGTTCTCTGACTTGTTTACAATGACCCGAGCCTCATACACGGCAGTCCTATTTCCTTGTCTTTGACTTGGAAGAACTTCTGCCTTCAAGACACAAAACTCAGAGTCTGTGTCATGATATTTAACCTTCGGTACATGGCCGCAAACAACATAATTGTAAGCATCAAGTGACTTATATGCGCTGCAACTTCTCTTCACACTGGGTTTCTCCACCATATACACCTATATATATCCGCCCACGAATACTGGGCCACTTGCTAACATACCACAGGGATCGGAGTCGGTTGCTGGTGGTCAAAATTAATTTTTGCAGGTATTTTTCACAATCTTTTGTTGATAATCCCTTCTGCTAGACTGAAACGCTATTGAACTCTGCCGTATTTACGTTTCCAAAATGCACGCGTATCGCTACCTACGTCATCACTGTTTACAAACAGTAAAAGGGTCTATAGGGCACAGTAATCCGCCATATGTGTCTGACACTACTCCCAGGGCTTCTAAGCATCTAATCTGGACTTCACACTCATCATATAGTGTTCTGAGAGCAACAGTGTCTGATGATCTTTTAACTGGGTTCAGGCTTAGCAGTTTTGATATGTGTGCACTCACAATCAGGTCCTTTCTTCCAACCTTCTCTCTGAGCATTTCTATGTCAGAGTCATAATTGCCCTTTGTTATCTTTAATCCTGCGATGGCTCTAGCTGCTGGACCCACTAAATATGACTTGAGATATGTGAGCTTTTCAGTTGTGCTTAGGTTGCTGTTATCATGGATCGCAGTCTGAAACTGGTCCCAGAATTCTTGCCACACTGATATATCACTGTCATATTTGCTTATGTACAACTTGGGCAACTGCTCTGCTGGTCAGCCCGCTGGAGGGGGTGGTGCTCACATCGCTCAGTCGGATGGATCTGTGCTCGCTCGTGGCAGCTCTCTCTCTATCAATTAGTCTTGTTGCTCTTATTTTCCAGTGGTCCTGATAATCCTGATAATCCGCCTCCAATTCATCCAGTGGTATCTCCTGTTCAATATCCCTTTCCATCTCTAAAAAATTGGCTTCTTTCACTGATAACATAGACAGTAGCTCCTGTATTTGGTCACAACTCACAGCATCCTTGGATATTTCCTCTTCAATAGATTGCAGGAGTTTTGTTGTGGTGGCTCTTATAACTCCATGTCTTTGTTTGAGTCTCTGTAGCTGCTCCATCTTTGTCTCGGTCTGTGTCAGTCGTTAGCTTGTTGCAGCTAACGGCTAATGGTACCCATCGTCACTTATTAGTCTGCCCGTCTCCCTGGTTTTGGCACCAAAAAATGTGGGAACTTAACTGCAACTACTAACAAAACAAGGCCGGACTTCAGTATGTCTTTTATGGATTTTTACTGAACAAAAAGAAAATGGCCATATCAATACATGACTCTATTTTCTTGTTATTGTTTCCTTCTTCTTCTTCTAACAAAAATCATTCTTTTTTGCACATGTGACACAAACACCATCTTGTGGACTGAAGTGCAATAAATCAATCATGTTTTAACTTGTCCTTTCTTTTAATTAATAAAATGAAAAACCATGAAATGTAATTTATGAATTAGTAAAAATGAATAACGTTGGTGAAGTCGAGACAGCAAGTCATTTCTTCTACAGTGTCCTAATTGCTCATGAATGAGATGTAAACTCAGTGGAGATGTGCTGGTCTTTATAAAGAATCACTAGGCGTTTCATATCATCACGCATGGCTGCTTTATTAAGCTTTCCTCCAACTCTCAAAAATCCATTTGCCATTACTGGATCAAGTTTGTAAAGATGACTACATTTTGTTACTCCTGTTCCTTGTTTTCAAGCACTCGAAATGTCCTTCTTTCATCATTAAACCTTTCATTTTGGCAATGCAGACATTTTCTGCATTTTCAGTATCAACAAGTAAACACTGACCACCCCATTGTGGCCCTAAACCTTTTCATCTGCTTTTCAACTTTATTCTTTTGTTGAGTTATATCCAGTCCACTACTGGAAACAGAAGCCATTATTTCTCTTCTCTTTTCACTCAACATTTAGGTCACTCAGGTCAATCACCATCTTGTACTATGTACCATCTTTCATGGTTCCATTACCTTTGAAACATTAGTTCTAATTAGGAGCTCAACATCAGCATCAATGATTAGAATTTCTACAGAGCTTAAATGTGGCTAAGCATTCAACTCTACTTATTGTGGGATGTTATGAGTTACAGGCATCTTACATTGTGTGTACACATCAGGCAAGTCAACGTAACTGTTACTATTGAGTGCAGCTACTTCCAGTCCAAAAATTATGTGACTGCAGATTTTTCTTGGTTCATTGTTCTTATCAGGATTTTGGCATGTCTCCCCTTTACCTTTAACTCCCTCATGAGTCGCTCAGTTCAAAATGTGGCTGTGCTACCAGGATCCAAAAATGCATAGGCCTTTAAAACTGTGCTACCTTTTTTAGCCTTGATCTGTACAGGTACAGTTGACAAGATGGAGCCTTGCACTCCAGCTAAGTTGTAAAAGAAACTGCAGGACTGTTTTGTGATGCTCTTCCATATTCAATTTATTTTCCTTCTCCTTTGAAGGAATATGGAGGAGGGTCAGATTTTTCAAGTTACACAACTCACATGATATACAACTGTGACAGTTTTTACTTATTGCACAATAGGTAAACATCCAAAACGGACACCTCTCTCTTTTAAAAAAAGTCAAGTTTCTCTCTGTGCAACTTCCTTTTCATTTTGGGGCAGACCTCCAATCTATGATCCTCTTTACACAGTAAACAGCACACACGCAGAAACAAGACAAAAGCTTGCAAAGCTTCTTTCTCCATATATGCAGTGAATATTTTCTTATCATTTCCAAGGTGTTGCTGTAAAAGCACCTTCGCTCTTTGATACCCTCTAACAGGTGGCATGTTGACAGCTCTTGACCAATTCCTGAGGTTGTCCTCTGGTATACAGCTCCAAGAAATAAACAATCCACACTACATTCAGTCATTTCTTCAATGCTATGCTCAAATGTTCTAATAAATGTTCTGTACTCACAGATTGGTATGTCTCTTGGAGGTAGTGATAATGAAGACTGTTGCTGCACCAACAGAGCTGAAATGTCATTTTGGCATTTCATAATGTCAAGAAAATTATTATGAACATTCGATTGCATCATATCAGTACACCAAATGGGATCCTGTATTAAATGCATATTGGATTTCTGGTGATGTGCAGTATGAAACCTTGAGCATGAGCGTGAGCTTTAGGTCCGCCTTGTTGTAAACAAATTTCTTAGGGATGTACTTCCATTGGCACTGCAGTGTTCGTTCCTCCTCCATCCATCTATTCTCTTCTGCTTATCCTGTTCAGGGTCGCAGGGGGGCTGGAGCCTATCCCAGCTGACATAGGGCGAGAGGTCGCCAGCCTGTTGCAGGGCTAACGCAATTTTGAACTGAGGTTTATGTCTTGCATTTTCCAAATATGAATACATACCATCTGAATAAGTTCTTGAACCTCTGTACTTAAGCACAGTAACTCTTGCAGTATGAGCAGCAACTTGACTTTGCAATTGGAGCAATTCCTGCATTTGTCTTATTTGCTTCTCCTGAGCTTCCAGTTTATGTTTTTCCTTAAGAGCAGCTGCCATTGTAACAAGAGCAGCCCTTTCAGCCTCTGCTTCGATGCATGCTGATGAGGTTGATGATTTTAAAGACCCATAACTGCAATAACCAGCTGACAAACATGTTTTACCACCAACATTAGAAATGCTGTCATTCGGTCCAATATCATCAATATCAGCAGTTATAGAAAAACATCATTGGACACAGCATCATCTTTACCATCACAACATTAATTGTCATCACCATCGTTATTGTCATCATTACCATTGTCTTTGTACTTGTATTTGACAGATAGCCACTTTTCCATTTTCTGTATCATCTCTTTATTACTGTGCATTTGAGTTTCAAACCATTTATTTTGTTTCAACATTTCATCTGAAGCCATTTCTAATGTGTTATGGTGAAAAAAACTGAGGTCTGTGATGTCCAATACTTCTAACAATTCTTTTATTCTGTTTATACCTCACTCTGCATTTAATCATTAGTTATTATTAATTTCTGACTCTCTTCCACAGCATGTCTTTTGGCCTGTCTCTCCCCTCCCCAGTTGGTCGCAGCAGATGACTGCCCCTCCCTGAGCCTGGTTCTGCCAGAGGTTTCTTCCTGTTAAAAGGGAGATTTTCCTTCCCACTATCGCCAAATGCATGCTCATAGGGGGTCATTTTGAATGCTGGGTTTTCTCTGTGAGAAAGCATCTAGATCTTAGCAGACAATATAATACACATCAAAATTGGCAACAACAGTAGATTTAGTATGTGTTCGTGTGTTTTTATGTGCGGGTATGTGTGTTTCTGTCTGTTTAAGTGTGCTAGTGAATGAGTGAGTATGTGGGTCGGTATAAGCCTTTAAAGGAGCAGGTGGAGGTTTGCCCTGTGCTTTGATGCAATGTTTCCTGCTGCAGAAGACAGATGTTCTGATGGTTTAGATGCTAATAATTAACGTTAGTAATAATTCAGTGTCCAGCCTAACAGTATCAGGTCAGTGGCACAGAGTTTTACTGGCCTCTGGAAAAAAGCTTTAGTTTTTTATATTCCAAAATATTAATAAAATTTAATTTGTATTATATTTTATTTATATTTTATATTAATCTAAATCTGCAGAATAATGTTATTAGCTATGTGAGATAGTTATGTGCGGATGATATTCATTGATTATAGCTCCACCTTCAACACTATCTCCCCCCTTAAACTCACCACCAAGCTGGACCTCCTGGGCCTCAACACACACCTGAGCAGCTGGGTCCTGGACTTCCTCACCAGCAGACCACAGACTGTGTGCATGGGGGGGCAGGTCTCCTCCAGCATCACCCTGAACACAGCGCACCACAGGGCTGTGTGTTGAGCCCCTTCCTCTTCTCCCTCTATAGACAAGACTGCAAACCCATCCACGAGACCAACATCATCATAAAGTTTGCAGATGACACCATTGTGGTAGGCAGGATTACATCCAGCAATGAGGCTGCCTACTGATCTGAGATCGAGAACCTGAAGAGCTGGAGCTGAGAAAACAACTTGATCCTCAGCGCAGAAAAAAACGAATGAGCTGATCTTGGACTTCAGGAGACTGAGACCCCTCGTCCATTGCCCAATCACAATCAGCGGCGAGACAGTGGAGGTTGTTCAGAGCATCAAGTACCTCAGGGTCAACCTTAGCCACAACACGACCTGGACTGTCAACACCACAGCGACGGTCAAGAAAGGTCTCCAGATGCTTCACTTCCTGAGGTGCTTGAAGAGAGCGTGACTCCCACAACAGCTTTTGGTGAGCTTCTACAGGTCAGCCATCAAGTCTGTTCTCACATATCAGTATGGTACTCTGGCTGCACTGTAGATAACAGGAAGGCTCTCCAGCACATTATCGAAACTGCTGAGAGGATCACTGGCACCCAGCTCCCCAGTCCCCAGACTAGAGGACATATACAGGACCCGCTGCACCAGACACCAGTCACAGCCATAATCAGGGACAGCACACACCCCGGACCGTGCCTTCTCTGATGCACGTTACAGGACACTATACGCCTGGACCTCGAGACTGAAAAACAGCTTTTACCACAGAGCTGTTACACTACTGAACACTATGAAAAAGAAGGAGGTCCGCACACCAACAAACTCCTGGCAATATTTTAATCCATAGGTATTTAACAAAAGGTAACGTTTCGGGCCGCAGTGCCCTTCTTCAGACTAGACCAGTCTGAAGAAGGGCACTGCGGCCCGAAACGTTACCTTTTGTTAAATACCTATGGATTAAAATATTGCCAGGAGTTTGTTGGTGTGCGGACCTCCTTCTTTTTCATCGAGTTCTGTGCGGATCCAGCACCCAGTTTCATTGTTTTTGTGGATGTGCGTGTTTTTCTTTAACACTACTGAACACTGACAATAACAAACCCAACAGACTATAGCTCCACCGTCACATCCACTTGCATATCCACTATGCCACTTTAGCACCCTGTTTTTTTGTAAATAAACAGTTTATTGCCATTTTCACTGTAAATACCAGATCCTAATTTATCCAATTTACATATATATTTTTTCAAATTTCTATTTTGCATTTATTATATTGGCACCTGTAGGATTGTTCCAACAAAATTTCATTGTTGGGTGCACTGACAATAAAGATACCTTATCTTAAAGCCTTGAAATAAATATGGTCTTGTACACCTCATGCCCCCCTTTAGACTCACCCCTGCTTGATGCTGGTATCACTGTGATAGAAAGTGGGAAGGCTGCTATCGGTCTTTAGCAAGCTGCCTAAATTAAACATCATAAGTTAACAGTTGATCTACACATTTTATTTTAATGACTGTAGCATTACTGTAGATTTTTTGCTATGTAAAACATGGAAGTACATGGGAACATATGAAAGGTATGCTTTTCTTTATGTTGGAGTTTGTTGAACAAGTGTTTTGATTGAGGACTCCTGACAGCCTTTCCCAGTAAAAGTTTTATAGGTGGACAGAGTGGTGGTTAGCACTGTGTGGAGCTTGCATGTTCTCCCCGAGTTTGTGCCCGGTTTCCTCCCACAGTCCCAAAATATGCAGTTAGTGAGATTAGGTTAATTGGTGATTTTAAATTGCCCTTAGGTGTGACTGGTTGTGCATAGGGCTGCAACGATTTCTTGAGTAACTCGAATAATTCGATTATAAAAAATCCTCAAAGCAAATTTGTTGCTTCAATGCTTCATTTAAACGCTGCAGTGCTCAGTGCTTGTCTCTGTGTAAGTGGAGCATTTCACCAGGTATTACACTCTTGTGGGTTTAGTGGCGGTAGGCACACCAGCTTAGAGCTGCATTATCACCACCTACTGGACTGGACTGTGGATCAGGAGTAATGTTGCCAAGTCTGCTTATTATAAGCGACTTTGGGCTCGTTTTTTTCTAAAGTCGCTTGCAAATCTCACGAGTCGCGGGTTGCATTTTTTTGGGGCTTGGTTTTGAACGTCAAGTTGCTTATTTGGGCTTGACTTTCTTTCCGAGTGAAACTTGTTGATTATCTCTCAGCGCCCCATAATAAAGCAAAAGACGAGCGGTAGGTATTTTGTCCCTTCTAAGCCCCTGTTTCCTGTGTATCGCTTCCACCCAAGTTGACTAGGCGCACACCCAAACAAACACTTATAACAGCCCAGAGTGAGGAGGCAGCATAAGAATGAGCTCCAGTAAGTGGGGAAAATTATGAAAATATTGTAAAGAGTGTGAGAAAGAGAGCGCACTTAAAGAATGGATCTGAGCTCGGATGGGAGACAGTGGTGCAAAAAATGGGTGTACACTATATGCAATCCATAGGAGCGCCTCACAAAAGGGGGCGCCAAAGATGCGGCAAAATTACTTACCTAGTCACATTTTCTGTGTTTAACAGCTGTGCATATGATATGATCAATAACAGAGGTATGGCGCTGATTAGGCGCCCCTGTGCTCCTTCACCTCCCCTCCTCCTGCCCCCCCCCCATACACACATTTACACACACCTTATACACACATTTTTTTTGTTTGTGATTGATGGGAAATAAAAGCCAGTAATAGAAGTCTTGTATTTTATAAGTCCATGAATAAGTGAGATCTGCAGGCATGAACACAGTAAACCTTGAGAGGGTGTGTGTGTGTGTGTGTGTGTGTGTGTGTGTATGTTGGGGGGGGGGGGGGGGGCTAAAATGGTGTCCGCGTACACCTCAGAAAGTAGCTGCGGTCCTGATAAGAGATGTATTAAAAGCATTCTGCAGATTTTGCAAGTGTGAAATATGCGCTCACCATGCTGATTTAATGCAACATGCTAATACCAAGAAACACACAAAAAAACTGTGCACCCTTCTCTTTTATGAGGCTAAGAAACATGGGTTTCATTGCTCGAAAATACAATGATACAAAACAAAGAAATGAGCTATACTGCATTAGAGCTGTACTGTGTAAAAATGGCCTCAGTTTTACACAGTGTTGTGGATTGCCAGTTGGGCTTGTTTTGGGCTATTTTGAATTAGAAAACCCCCCTCAGATTCTAAATAGTTCTCTGTTGCTGCGACAGATTCCCGTTGACGCTAAGTGGATCATCGCTGACATGTTTTTACACAGCTCCACTGCTGTCTGCCGTGTTTGTGTGTTGTGCTCCCTGTGCTGAGAATTTCAGATGTTTTTTGTTTTTTTTTCTCCAATTCAGCTCCCAGAATGGATTGCTGTAACATAGACACTGCTAGTGAGCGCCGCTATTAGCACTAGCAATTGTTATGTACCGGAAGGACCCCTTCTCCGTGAAAATATTATTTATAGTTTAATCCCTGGTTAGTGACTAAAAATAGACCTGCAGTAGAAATTTATTTAGGAGAGTGCTTGTGAATACAAAGCATTACAACATTACGCTCTTGCAACCCCCAGTTTTTCAATAAAAACACTGATAACACAACAACAGCAGGCAGCTGTTTTATATGCAGTAAACATTTTTCTAGCATCCAAAAGAAGCTTTTTTTACCCCCTGTAACCACCATTAAACCTTTACTGGGAAACAGCTGGAGGTCCTTCATCAACCACCTGATCAGCAAGTGAAGAAAAGTGAACTTTGTAGCTGCTCCATCTGCTGCTGTTTGTTTCACACAGCAAAAGACTGCAGTACAGAAGTTAAAATATGCAGATGAACTCTTAATACGACAAAAATTATTTCTTATCTGATTACTCAAGTAATCGATGGAATAATCAATAGAATACTCAATTACTAAAATAATCGATGGTTGCATCCCTAGTTGTGCATCTTGCTGTGTCATCCCTGTGAGAGGCTGGCAAACCCTGCCTCTCACCCTATGACAGCTGGGATAGGCTCCAGACCCTGAAAAGGATAAGTGGAAGAAAATGGATGGAAGGGTTTTAATGGCAGTTTCAGTAATAACAAGTGCTAAAGAGTCTATAGAAATGTTTACTTTCACCTCACCTGAGCTCACTGTCCTGGTAATGGCTCTGCCTATTTGCTCTTCCCTGTAAGCAGCTCCTGCTCCACATTAAACTGTGACAGCATTGTCACTGTTGCTGCTGTTGTGTTATCAGTCTTTTTAATAAATAACTGGGGGCTGCTTGGGCTTAATGTTGTAATGCCTGCTGTTAATGTTGTATGCTTCTACTGCCGGTCTATTTTTTGTCTCAAATGTGGGTGAAATGCTTGCATTAAAATCAACTGAACGCTACAGAGCTTTGGATTAAATAAAGCATTGAAGCAAAAAAATTTGCATCTAGGATTTCTTTTCTTTGTAATACAGTTATTTGTGTTACTTGATGAACTGTTGCAGTCCTAGATGGCCCTAATAAGCTCCAAGGAGGGTAGCTTATGGTGTAAATTAGACTTAATACATGAAGTGTTTCATGTCCACTTTAACATCCAAAATACAAATCTTTAATCCAAAAAAACGAAATGGCCAGTCTAGTATAAGTCTGATGAACAATCCAGAAGGTCACAGGAAGCACAAAAAAATAAATAAATAAATAAAATACTAGGAGCAGTAGGAACACTAGAAATGCCTCAAAAGCTTGATTAATCCTTAATACTAACCAAATGTGTTAAATACACAAAATGAAAAACTGTCATGACTGCTGTATCTAGCTTGTAGATCTCACAGATGTAAAGAGTAAAAACCATTTTGGCAAGCGTAACCAGTAACCCTAGATGAACTATCAATGACCTGGATGATATTAAGAGATGGCTGGGTTAAGACAGAGATTTTCACATATAGAAAGACATTCACAGAACTGAACAAAGCAGTACAAACAGTTTTACATCTTTTCTGAAAACACTATGGCACCCTAAAAAGTTGTGTTTTTACATATGGACAGGCATCAAACAGAAGAAGTCTTTTGTTAGAAAATCTTATAAGATGACACAGTACGTAGTTGGTCATCTGTGACAAGTGGAGTGTTGCACACACAGATCCCTACTGCTGCTGTGTGTGCCAGCCTGTGTGTATTTTTTTTATATTATGGGATCTGCAAAGGATTTAATCAGTCATGCTCTGTCTAATAGATGGGTTGTTCAGTAGAGCGTGAAGAGAGAGCATGCTGTCCAAGAGAGAGCGAGAGACAGCGAGATTGAGAGAGAGACAGAACTAAAGAGAGAGAGAGAGAGAAAAAGATGAGAAAAAAGAAACATGACAATGTCTCAGAAATACACAGGTTTGGAATGGAAAGGAAAAGCAAGTTGACATTGTTGTAAAGACAGGGCCAAGTTAGCTCTTGATTTCTGTCACCAAAAGAATCTTCAGTTTGAATTATGCACATGCAGGAGTGTGTTCCAGTGAAAGAAAAAAAGAACTGTTGTTAGAAAGCACGTTTTGCCTCCTAATAGAGGAGTGCTAGACCTGCCCAGGACATGCACATTACTTACGGTCTATGAGTCACTTTCGCAAAGCCTCCTCCACATTCCTGCCTGCAGAGCTAAGTCTTCTTAGCTTCATTAAGTAGCATCAATACATTTTTTTATGTTTGAAGTCACCTAAATTGGACTAAATGCATGCATTTTAAAATTTTCAATCGAAGGACAAGTTTCCCAAGTTTGTGTTTTAAGACAGATATTATTTTTTTTATTTTATTTGAAAGCTCTCCTCATTGTTATGAGATCACAAAGCAATTACAGAGATTCCAGAATGCTGCACATCTATTACAAAAAGATTGAGCAGAGCCTCTTTTGATTCTATTATTTTTTTGTAAACTGTAGTTTACAGACCTATTTTCTTCCTTGGTGTACACATAGTGAACATTATGGCTGTAGCTCAGGAGGTAGAGCAGGTCACCTACTGATTGGAAGGCCAGTGGTTTGATTCCTGGCTGCTTCGGGCTGCATGTCAAAGTATCCTTGGGCAAGATACTGAACCCCAACTTGCTCTCCAACGCAAGCGTCAGAGTATGAATGTGTGTGAATGTTAGTAAGCAATTAGTTACTCATGGAAGTGCTTGTATGAATGGGTAAAGGTAAACGTGTTGTATAAGTGCTTTGAGTGCTCAGAGTAGAAAAGTGCTATAAAAGAACTAGTCCATTTACCATTATTAGCACTTTTTCTGTAGGTCAAATTGGTAACTTGAACATAGTTGTGTTGAATTCCATGAGGACTTTGGACTTCACTTCTATCATGCAGGAACTGAAATGCTGTTTGTACTGCTTTGTTCAGTTCTATGGATGTCTTTCTGTAGAAACTGTGTGAAAATCTCTGTGCTAACACAGCCATCTCTTAAAATCATCTGGGTCATTGGTAGTTCATCTCTGGTTATTGGTAGGGTTTAAGTTAGGTTAATGTCCACCAATTTACATGTTCAAAACTTCTAAATTCCATCCAGCCATTCTTTTCTGCTTACAGATTTTATTTATTTGTCTTTCTTTATTTTATATTAGTTTTTTAACTTGAAGTTGACAAACTGTGTTCTTTAAATTACTGTGATTTAATAACAATACAAATAGATAAATAGCGACTTGCAACAATTTCATAAATGATTAAACTTCTGATAAAAACCCCACTAGAGTTACTACGCTCACTCCCCAGATACATCAATAAGCACTGGGCACCAGTTACCATGATTATATATGTCCTTCCTCTGACCACTATTTTAGATGGTAACCACTGCATACTAGAAACACCCTATAAGACCTGCTGTTTAGAGATTCTGTGACCAAGTTCTCAAGCCAGTCGGAGTTTGGCCCTTGCTAAATTCACTCGCCCATTTTTCTTGTTGGCAAGACACTGACTTCAAGAACTAACTGTTCACTTGATGCCTAATGTACTCAACTACTGAACGGATTTCACTGTAACCAAATAACCAATGTTATTTACTTAATTTTAATGATGTGGATGTTATCAGTGTGTTGTTGCACTATTTAAGAAACAAATACTTGAATATCTGTGATGGACCTCTATTGAGAATGTAGTAATTGTGCAAATGTAATGTAATGTAAATGTTTCATTAAATCTGGCCTGGTGGTGTTTGTGTGAGCTTAGTTACAAAAATACTTTCTGCCTAGCTACTTGGCTTGGCACAGTTATATTCCTTTTCAGAACTTTTTTAGTTGGATGCTGCTTGATAAACATGACCCTGTCCCAATTTCTTTAAATGTGTTGCCATCAACTTCAAAAATTAAACATTTGATGCTTTTTCTATGTTGTGAGTAAAATATGAGTTTTCGAGATTAACATATCATTGCATTCTGCTTTTACTTACATTTTACTCAGCATTCCAGCTTTTTTTGGAACTGGGGTAAGCCCATGGCAACTCTACTCACTGGCTCTCATTGATATTGAGGCTATGGGCATTTATTTGCTGAATCAGCAGCAGCTTGCTAGCAGAGTAGATTGTAGGAACAGAGGCCTTCAAGCAGGGTTGGATTAACTTAAAAGCAGACCCTGATAAAACGACATTATCAACCAGGACACTATATATATCATGAAGCTTAAATATGAAGCTTAAAGTCAGTGTTTTCTATGATACAAAGGTAGCTTTATTTATTTAATTTTTTGAGCTGACTAGTTCACCATGGAAACTTAACCTGGACCAAATTACGTGTGTAGAGCTTTTATTTACACTCGGCTGCCGCATTTTCACTGATTATATACAGTATGTTGTAGAGCAAAAGAGACTGTCTGCCTAATATTGTGTGGGTCCCCCGTTTGCTGTCAAAATAGCAAATACTATTTTGCTGTCAAAATAGTATCTGGCACCAAGATTTTAGCAACAGATTCTTTAAAGGAGACATATCATGCAAAATCCACTTTTTTAGCCCTTAAATACATTTTGTTGTTTACTTTGAGTATGTAGGAGTGCAGGAAATTTAAATGCATTCTGTCCCGGTGCGCCTCTTGGGTGAGGTGTTCCGGGCATGTCCTACCGGGAGGAGGCCCAGGGGCAGACCGAGGACACGCTGGAGAGATTATATCTCTCAGCTGGCCTGGGAATGCCTTGTGGTCCCTCTGGATGAGCTGGTGAAGGTGGCTTGGGAGAGTGAGGTCTAGGCTTCTTTGCTTAGGCTGCTGCCCCTGCAAGCCAGCCCTGGATAAGCAGAAGAAAATGGATGGATGGATGGATGGATGGAGGGTCAACTGCAAGGTTAAGGCAACTTATGACCTATATAAATCTTAGATTTATATACCACTTTTCCAGTCATACTGATGACTCAAATTGCTTTAGACTATAAGTCATGGAATGCCCACTTGAGCTTAAATTGTTTATTTAGAAGATGGGAGTGGACGGCACATGGGCCATCGTTCAGTACTATATCTAGGCTTGTAATTTAACCTCACAACACTTGACCACTGGACACTCACATGGGATTTTTCAGGTTTTTAAGTGGGTTGCAGCACTCTTGAATTTGGGAACCACAGGTTTATGGTATCCTAGTATACCATAAACCTGTGGTTGAAATGATACTTTTTATGTAGCTTCAGTCTTACTTTCTATTTGGAAAACAGAAGGAATATAAATTTATTTTATCATCTTTTATAAAACATGGATTGTTCGCTTATTTTTTTCAGGATCTAAAGAAAGTGCTATCCTTCCCTCCATACCCTGGGGATTACCTACATCCTGTGGTGTATGCCTGCACTGCAGTTATGCTGCTCTGTCTACTTGTCTCCATTGTGACGTACATTGTCCACCACAGGTGAGATAATATCACATTTTTCATTGTAATTAAATATTCGCAAGCCCATATGTGTGTTGTTACTGCAAAGGCCTCTAATACCTCAGAATGCTTTATAATCATCATCTTGTGTTTGTTAAAGTTTGCAGCTTTCCAAATAATCAGTCTGTGTCAATGATAACACAGACTCTAATCCAGAATTAATGTGCAGAAGCAAGTAATCTACTGTTTTTGCTCTGCAAAAACAGCATATCAGTTCAGATCAAGGAGCTTAAGCTGAAGAAGAATCAATAAAAAAAAGCCAAAGAAAGACACAGTAAGAGTAAGAGTAAGAGTGTTAATGTCTGTTTGGGGGGGTCTGCTCCATTACATTGAAGTCCTAAGGCCACACATGCCTTATCAATATGTTCTGATACATGTCCTGATGTTACAAAGTGATAGGGGCTCTTAACTTTCAAGGCGCAATCCACCCATGCCAATTTTGTGCTCTTTCTCATAACATTTCCCCCTGGCATTCCAAATAAATATGTTCAAAATATAAATATTCCAATTATTACAGCCATATAAAGTGCAAAATATTTTTTGTTGTTGTTTTGTGTGTTAAATAGTGGCGCAATTTTGAATAAATTGCATAGTGCTATGCTGTAAAAATAGCTGTGTCCACACCATTTGGTCACTTGTCTCTACACAACTTTAATACAATAGATCCTAACAGTAGTTTTTTAATGCCTAAAGAGGGTTTTGTGATGGTGCAGAATGTTAAATTCTAAGGGGCAGATTTATTAATAAAACACAGATCTTGAGCAAATTATACATATAATGTATAATCATGATTTGAGATATTCAATTTTTTTTGATGCAGTCTGCTAGCAACCAATGCAATCATCAGGTGTTTTTTGGTACAACACTGTCTTTCTGACCAATTTCACCTAATGAGAATCATCAACCTCCAGTATCCACTTGCCAGCTAATCAAATAATACACATTTTTCTCTAGTGACCACATGTTGCCAGGGGTTCACTGAACATGCTTTAGGCCTGTGTGACTGAGGCCTTAGGTGACATACTCTCCTAAATGTCACTTTTTCCCTTTAACCACTTAACTGGCAAGGGCCCGGTGACGGGCCGTTTGTAGTCCCTTTTATATGGCAGGCTAGACCCTCCCATTTTTATTGACACGTCATTCGGCCAATCATGTAACTGGCTGCACCAAATCACCTGACAAAGCTACGTGACGCCCTCTGAGTATTATTGGCTCTGGGAAACCCATTTCTTAACATGATTGGCCGAATGAGGTGTCAGTCAAAATGGGCGGGTCTAGCCTGCCATATAAATGCACTTCATTCGGCCCGCGGACCAGACGCAGCCGATTAATAGGCTATGAAATGGGTTGTTCAGAGCCAATAATAACCAGAGGGTGTTATGTAGTTGTTTCAGGTGATTTTTTTTGCTGCCAGTTAAGGGGTTAATACTTCCAAAGTCCAAAGCTGATTATGTTCATTTCTACTACCTTTTAGCTAGCAATAGACTGTCTTTGTAATATTCAATTCATCAAAATTTTCAATTAAATTTTATTCATATAGCACCAAATCACAACAGCATTCGCCTTAAATGGACTCTCCAAGACCTTACAATGATACAGAGAAAATCTCAACAATCAGACGAGCAATTGGCAACAGTAGGAAGAAAAGCTCTCTTTTAACAGGAAGAAACCTCTGGCAGAACCAAGCTCAGGGAGGGGCAGTCGTCTGCCCTGACTGGTTGGGGGTGAGGGGAGGGAGAGAGGAGAAAAGATACACTGCAGAAGAGTGGCAGAGATTAATAATAACAGAGTGACATATTTAACTTTTCTTTTTGTTTGCAGTGTGATCCGAATCAGCAGGAATGGCTGGCACACACTCCTCAACTTCCTCTTTCACACAGGACTGACATTTGGAGTTTTTGCTGGTGGAATCAATCAGGTCAACTTACCTTTTGTGTGTCAGATTGTAAGTGTTTTGTTATTGGTTTCTTACTGTTGTGATGTTTCAAAGTTCTGTTAAGGGCTCTGTAGAGAATGATGACCTCTTGGACCTCTCTCTGTAGGGAATGATGACCTCTCCCATTAACCTCAGACCTCTTGGTCTGAGGTTAATGGCAAACAGGCCTTGAATATCTAGTGTGACCTGTTGATACAGATATGCATAATTACTAAGCTTTGTGACTCATGTAGTTTAGCAAAATTAAAAACACATTAGCATTTATTTACAATATGCAAATATTGTTTATTTTATAGTATGTGATGTCACAAATCAAGTAAAATATGAAGAATTCTAGGTTTAGAAAATTAATGCAAAAACATTAATGTTTGCATTATTATGTGAAAATTAATGTTTTTGCGTAATAAAAAACAAAAGGAAAACAGTCAAACACTGTGCAGACATCAGGACAACATGGTCAGGTTACATTGTACTTTAATAGGTACAACTTGCTAGTACTGGGTTGGATCCCCTTTTACCTTGAGAACTGCTTTAATTCTCTGTTGCATAAATTCAACAAAGTGCTGGAAACATTCCTCAAAGATTTTGGTCTATATTCACATGACAACATCACACAGTTGCAGCAGATTTTTTTTGGCTGCACATCCATGATGCAAATCTGCAATGTTCAGAGATGCTTTTCTGTATACCTTGGTTGTAATGAGTGGTTACTTGACTTACTTCCTATCGGCTTGAAGCAATCTGACCAATCTTTTCTGACCTCAGGCATCAACAAGACTTTTTTTTTTTTGCTCTTTTTTTTCAACCATTCTCTAGGAATGGCTGTGTGGAGAAAAAAAAATCCTAGAACTCAGTGGAAATAATACCAGGGCATCTGGCACCAAAACCATGCCACGTCACTTAAATCGCCTTTTTTCCCCTATTTTGAGGTTGGGTTTGAACTTAAGCAGTTTGACTTGATTGTGACTACGTGACTAAACTCAGTACTGAGTTGCTGCCAGGTGAATGGGCAATTAGACATTTGTGTTAGCAAGCAGTTGAACAGGTTTACCCCCCAAAAAAGAATATATACCCATGTAAATGAACAAACAAGGTTATCTAGGTATATTGCCAAATTATATGTATATATTGCATGCAGTTTTGCAATTTATCTAACAAATTCTTCATACTGGCTGGTGGTTGCACTGCCATGATTTATAGAGATAGGCAAAGGCCAAATGTTGCTGGCCTATTTTTAACAATTACTGCATATTAACACTGGCTTATTAACACTAAATACAAAATACAGCTGAGGAGTTTGATAGGTTTTTGATTATAAATTTAAAGGACAATTTGATCTGATGACAGCACTAGAAGAAACAGGGGAATACATTACGTAGGGTATAGAGAGGAATAACTGATATAACTATGTTTAACAACATACACAAATAAACTTATATTAAGATCATGTCTTACCTTCAAGGGTTCTGCTTCGGCACTGCTTTGCCATAATCTCACCAAAGTGAATCATGAATTAATTACAATCGCAATATGTTATTGTTCAGTACAAAGAGAATTAAATGCAGCAAAGTAGCACAATGTCTTGCCTTGTAGCTCAGTGTACAAGTGGACCTTTTAATTTATTCAGTGGAAGTATTCAGTTTGCAACATTTTGAAAACCTAATAGAATAGAGTGGATTTTTGTTGTATGATGATTCCCAACTAAACACTTAAACATACACCAGTTCACTCAGTTTTGATAAACTCTATTTCTGCCTGTGTTAGGTTGGCATTGTGCTCCACTATGCTTCTTTGTCCACCATGCTGTGGCTGACCTTTACTGCTAGAAACATCTGCAAAGATGTTTCCAAGGACCCACTTCAGCGACAGGATAGGAATAGGCCTTCCCAGACTCGCACCAAACCAGTCATCCTCAGGTAAGCTGTAAACAGGTGTCTGTAGGTAAAAGCAGGACTGAGAAATGTTCACTAATCACCAGTGTGTGAGTAAATCATGAATTCACTGGATCCTGTTAACAAGCAGTCAAAATTGTGCTATATGCCTGTTCATCTTAGCTGATATGATGCCTGACAGGAGTTTCCATGTTGTACTGAGGCAGGTTATTGGCCGGTAGTTGGATGGGACAAATCCCTTCTGGGGATCCTTGGTGGAAAAGGAATGTCCGACCTTCAGTCAGCTATTCCAGGTGTGCAGCTGGTTCATTTGTGCTGCTAGTAGATGTGAATCATGTCAGGGCCTGGTGCTGTCCAACTCTTTATATGTGAGACTCTTTCTTGAATGTCTGCCACTGTGATGGTCACTGGAGCCTGTTCAAAGAGGTTGCTGTGGTCTGCTCTTAGATCCACTAGCCACTGAATATTCCTGCTGTGTGTTGCGTTCTTCTCCCATATGCTCTTTTGGTATTGTTTTGTCTCCAGCCTTGGTGGGGGGTGCTGTTTTCATATTGTTCCTTTGCCACTGAAATTACACCTTGGATGGTTTAGTGGAAAAAAAATCTGATTTATTCTCCTAGCTTCTATCTCTCTGATATACCTCTTCAGGCAATTACCCAAAGCTGTGAGTCTTTGCTTGGCAGTCTGTAAGTCTGTTGTACTTCTTATGCACCCCTTTCTTCATCACACCTTTCTGCAGCACTGATAGCTGGTTAACTTCCCCCCATGCTGCTTTGATCTCAGCCTCTCGGGTCTTCTGCCAGAGGCCTGGGAGCCTGAGGGTCCTGTGCAGTATCTTAGCTGTTCCCAGGACTGTGCTCTTCTGCACAGTCCTGCACGGTAGTCCTGCACATGCCGTGCAGAGACCCATCCTCCTGGAATCTGCTGAAGCCATTCTCCCAGTTTGGGGGTCACTGCCCCAAGTGTTCCGATTACCATGAGGACCACTGTTACCTTCACCTTCGACATCCTCTCCAGCTCTTCTCTGAGCCCTTTATATTTATTGAGCTTCTCGTGTCCTTTCTTCTTGATGTTGCCATCACTTGGTATTGCAACGTCTATCACTTCAGCTTTTTTCCACTATTTGTCCACCACTACGATATCCGATTGGTTAGCCATTACAAGTTTGTCTGTCTGTATCTGGAAGTCCCACAGGGTCTTGGCTTTGTCGTTCTCAACCACCCTTCACGGTGTATCCCATTTTGACCCTGGGACTTCCAGGTCATACTTGGTGCAAATGTTCCTGTATACTATGCCAGCCACTTGGTTATGGCATTCCATGTATGCCCTGCCTGCTAGCATCTTGCACCTTGCTGTTATCTGTTGGATTGTTTCAGGGGCATCTCTGGACAGCCTGCACCTGGGGTCTTGCTTTGTGCGGTAGACCCCAGCCTCTATTGATCTTGTGCTCAGAGCTTGTTCTTGTGCTGCAGTGATTAGTGTCTCTGTGCTCTCTGTCAGTCCAGCTTTGTCCAACCTTTGGTAGGCTTTTTTGATGTCAGCCACTTCCTCTTTGGTGGTTCATGCCATGCAGAGGCCCATCTCTTCCCTTCTCTTCCTGCTCTTGACGGAGATGGTCGCATTCTTCCTCTCTCCCTGCCCTCCCCATCTCTCCGCTTGCTGCTTGCTGTGAGAGCGTCTCTCACGCACTGTCCGAATAAGAATAAGATTGAGAGCAACATGGATCTGGCAAACTGGGCCCTCAACACCATTGATCGAATTTTTTTTTCCACTATGAGATTGGGGAAAGGGGAGCCTGCGTGTCCGAGTGGAACAGACCCGGTTGGATACGTCATCGATTCTTGGAGCTTGTGGAGACCTGTGTGCTTCTCAGCCCTGGGGGTCGAGGACGTGGAAGACGCCTACATATTTGGCTATGTGGTAGGGGTATCTCTCTTGTTTGGGCTCGGAGGATACCTGATTTACCGGAAATTAAGAAAATCTGGGCAGCAGTTCGACATCTGCAGAGGCTGCCGACCCAGGTGGATGGGCTGTGCAGGGCCGTACAAACTCAGACTCAAAGCCTGTTGGACCTGAGCCGTAAAGCGTGCTCGCAGGCGAGAGGGTATCAATCTGGAGATAAGGTTCGGTTCTGCACGGTGAGGACGGTAAACTAATGAATTTGGAATATTGGATTACTGAATGGGTTCCCCAGTGAGACTGAAGGCTGTTGGAAAAAAACAAGCAGCCTGTTCCAAAACAACATCTGCATTATCAGGAATTCGGCTCCCGAGCCGGCCTTGGGCTGGCAATCATATCTCTCCAGGCCTATGTGTAATGGTCGCTCTCCCCCCTCGGCCCTCTCTGTGATTTGTGAAGCTGGATCTGGTGTACCACGGCCGCTGATGAACTTCCACCACTATCAGCGAACTGTTTTGGCTAGGAGCTGGCATCTGGTCTCCACAATGCCCCCACCCTCTCATCTCCGTCTGCATCCCCTCCTGACCCTGACCTTACCCACCATATTGCTATCCTGGCTTTAAATGTGCAAATATGCTTTTGCTGAGGTGTTTTTTGGAACCTCGTACGGTGTTTATAATGAATACAGTACGAGATGATTTTTTTGAACCTACCTATCCCAGTGTATCTCTTTCTGTACCTCCTGCTAAAGGTAGCGCTGCAAGTTGGCTGCATGACCTCAGGACACCTGTCCCCCCGTGTTTGTGTTTGTTGTATTCTTGGATGGGTGCTCTGTTAACTGCAATTTCCAATGTGTGAACTTGTTCACCCACATGGCAATAAAACCTTCATTCATTCATTCATTCATTCATTCATCCTTTCATGATGGTTCCTGTTCTTGCTCCTCTTCTTTCTTGGGTTTCTGCTGCCTGAGACAGAAGCACATTATCCTTTATGCCCATCATCCTGATGTACTGTACTCATGGATCTTTGCTGTTTCTTCCTTCCTTCTCCCAAGCATAAAGTCTCAGGGAGCTGGATTTGGGGTTAAACCCTCCACGCATTGTAAGGAGCTTTCTTGCCTTGACATCAGTGGCTTCTGTCTCTCTTTGGCCAGCTTGTTATCCCAGCAGGGTATCTGACAACTGGCAGAGTATAAATTTAAATAAATTTAACTGTCTTTATTTAATACTCCTGGGTGACTTCCATCATTTATCACAGAATGTAAAGCAATTATTCATAGTTCATCAGAATAGTCTTTACTTTTTTCTGCATAAACAATACAAAAAGTTGTTTTTAAACCAACAACAATCTTTGTAAAAATGGGTGCTATTTCAAAACCTAAATGGCTAAATGTTTAAAACCGAAAAGATGCCAAACAATCATTGACAGTAAGAACTAAAGCCACAAGTTTCTCTCATACAGATTAAAGCTGCAATGTGTAACTTTTATAAAAAACAAAATCTGTTTTTTTACGTATTTGTTAAAAGTGTCACTGTGTCACCAGTGTAGTGTGAGACAGATAATCTGTGAAAAACATGCACCACTCCTGGTTAAAAACAACCAGTCAAAGCCAGGAGGAGGGTCTTAACACTGTCAATCACTCCTTGTACAAGCTGCTCAATGCATAGACATATACCTTGACACCGCATTGAGCAGGGCGGCCCATTGCTGTGACACGTCAGTACGTCGGCCATATTGGATGTGGCAGATCTGCGCTGTAAACTAATATAAGTGAATGGACTGAACTTCATAAAGCACCTTTCTACAAAGTTATTTAAGTTAATGCGTTTCATTTACACATTCGAATATGCACTAACATACACTGGGAAACTAATAGGCACAAAAAAATAACATAACTTTCTCTAATAATTAAAAATGTTAGATAATCTGCATATGATTAGGGTGCAGCTTCAAACCAGTGTATGTATTGCTAATGTTTTTTTGAGTGTTTACAGCTGACATTTGTAACATTTGTAACAGCTAACATTTGTAATGCTGTTACTGTGATGATAAATGTCTACAATAACCAGATCCTGACATGTAGATATAACATCTGCAGGTTTATGAATTAGAAAAAACATTTTTATATTCACTGATTTTTTTTTAATTAATTTAAGTATTATTAATGACGATATTTAAGGCAAAAAATGGACAAAATTTATAAATTAAAATAAACTGCAAAAGAGACTGATCTGCTTCTTTTTCTTTTAACAGTAAACTGTATTTTAAAATTATAGATCCACCTTTTATTGCATGCAATAAAAATTTATGGTTAAAAAGGTAAAAACAAAAAAATGCTATATACAGTAGAAGCCACTCAAAGTTGCCGCTCCCAGCCGGCTGACAGCCGGCTGTTAGTCGGCTGGAAGTCCCCCTCCTTCTTCTGGGCGTATCTACTTCCCAGCATGACCACACCCCTTTCCCTCAAGAGTGTCACCAAGAGATGGTGCTTTCTTCACAAAAACTTTGACTTCTGTGATTCACAAATGTTTTGTTAACATTTCATGCTGAAGTATTTTCACTGTCTAAAACAAAGCTGCAACCAGTGGTGGAACAAGTTTGGAAAATCTAAAAATAGATTGATAAATTTTTAGTCAGTATGACCTTTCACACATTTTCCACTGCAAATCACCAAACATTCTTTTGATCAAATTATTTTTGTGAATCTAATAAATAAGTAAATATTATTTTTTTTTTTTTAAAGTAGTGCTGCACTGAGCAATCTAAGCTGTCTCCCTTTTCAGTCTCCTGTTACAAGTCCTGCATGAAGTTCCACTTTTATCAATTATGAAATTATTTTATAAGTTACCTACTAAAGGTAGCTAATAATGTGCCATGGGCATTAATATGAACACCCACTGCTTCCTCCCACTTCTGCTCCCTGGTGTCAAACCTGATTTGCATGACAGTACTGTCCCAGCTGTCCCATCAGACAGCCTTCTCAGAAATGTGTATTGAAGATAAACTGATTGATACTCACGAATCCTGATTTTTGTAATTTTTTAAAAGGCTCTTAAAAATAAACTATGAATTACTCAAAAATAGCACTTAACAATGGGTTTTATAGAGTGATGAGCACAAATTGGAAATCTTTGTTCAAATCATAACCGATATGTATGGGGGAGATCAGGAGTGAGGTGCAACAGTGAGCGTCTACAGCTGTCTGTGAAACACAGTGGAGGTTCTCTCATGGTTTGGGGCTGCATTTCATCCACTGGTGCTGAGATCTTGTTAAAAATCTTTTATCAGGACAGAAAAGTCTCAAACATGCTGGCACTGCAGTAAAAGCATGCCTGGATAGAAAAACACACAATGCCTTTGACACAATGGATCACAACGTTCTTTCGTCGAGACTTGAACATATTGGTCGTAAAGGCACAGTTTTGTCATGGTTCAGATTTTATCTGTCTTAGAGGTCTTTTTCTGTAGCCCTGGGGGAATATTCCTCTTTCTCAGCCAATATTTGTTGTGGTGTGCCTCAGGGGTCCATTTTGGGTCCAGTCTTGTTTTCATTTTATATGCTGCCTTTGGGAGAGATATTTAGGAAGTACAACATTCCCTTTCATTGTTATGCAGATGACATCCAAATTTATCTCCCCATTAAATTGGATGCTTCTGTCCCGCTGCAGCCTCTGTTTAACTGTCTTCATGATGTTAAAGACTGGTTAACACAGAACTTTCTTACTTTAAATGAAAACAAGACAGAAACTATTGTGTTTGGAAGTCGTATCCCTGTGGATAAGCCAACTGACATCCTTGGCCCTCTTGTGTTTTACTGCTCCTTGGCTGTCAGAAACCTCGGAGTGTTTTTTGATAGTTCGTTTAAATTTGAGAAGCAAGTGAATACAGTTGTAAAGACTGGTTTTTAACAGTTACAGCTAATTGCCAAAGCTAGATCCCATCTTCCTCCAAAGGACCTTAAAAAACTTATTCATGCTTTCATCACCTCTAGATAGGATTACTGTAATTCTCTGTATTTGGGTCTTGAACTTTCATCTCTCCATCGTTTGCAGGTAGTCCAAAATGCAGTGGATAGGTGCTCGCCTTGCAGCCGGAAGGTTGCAGGTTCGAGCCCCTGTCCCTGCGCTGTGTCCTTGGGCAAGACACTTAAACCACATTGCCTAACGGTAGCGCCGGTCTCTGGCTGCTTGACCGCAGATGCTTGTCTCTGGATGAGTGATCTGGAACCATCATTTCGTTGTGTGCCTTGTGCGCACAATGACAATGAGTTGAATCTAACATCTAACAGGTACTAGAAAGCATGAACACATCACTCCAGTTTTAGCAGGTTTACACTGGCTCCCTGTCCAATCTCATATTGATTTTAAGATTCTTTTACTTACTTTTAAAGTCTTAAATGGAATGACACCCAGCTATTTGGCTAAGCTGCTCAAACTTTATAACCCCAAGAGAGCACTGAACTCATCTAGCCAGATGCTCTTAGTGCAACCGAGGTCTCATTTTAAACATAGAGGGGATCGGGCTTTTGCAGTCGCAGCCCCTAGACTGTGGAATAATTTGCCATTTTATATTCGTACTGCAGAGTCCATACAGTCTTTTAAATCCTCTCTAAAAACTCACCTTTTTGCCTTGGCTTGTAATTTGAGTTCAGTTTGTGTCCCATCAGGTTTTATGTTGTGGTGTCTCTTGTTTTATTTTGTTAGTTTTATCGCATCAAGTTTATTTTATTTCTTGTTTTTTAGGTTCATGTTTTATTCTATTTTATTCATCCATGGAAATTTCTTGCTTACTTTGTAGTTGATCTTGTAAAGCACTTTGGTCAACAATGTTGTTTTTAAATGTGCTCAAGAAATAAAATTGACACTGACATTGGAAAACTGTCAGTCATGGATTGGCCTCCCCAGAGCCCAGACTTCAACATTACCGAAGCAGTGTGGGAGTGTCCTGACAGCAAATGGAACAAAAGGCAGAAACATCCAAAGAAGAACTTTGGATGACCTTCAAGAAGCCTGGAAACTGTTCCTGAAGACTACTTCAGACATTACAGGGAGCTGCCTCAGAGAGATCAGACTGTGCTGAAGAATAAGGAGGTCATACAAAATACTGACTTTCAGGCTACATTTTGAACCTTATAAACTGCATTCATGTATGTTTCAATAAATGGCTGCACCTGTTTCCTGTAAAATATAAAGAAATTAGAGATTTTGGAGTACTGAGCCACCAAATTAAAGTGAATTAGACCAGTGCTAACTTTATGGAGGTGGGGGCAGGGAAACGGTCTGGGTGATGTGACTGAGAGCAAAGCTCATGGTGCTTTCTGGAAAACGGGACGTTCAAAGACTACCAATAAAAGCCAGCTTAGAACACTTTATGAATTCTGTAAATTTAAGGTTTTCCAAGTTGACATTCAGTTTTTGGTGGTTTATTTTTTGGTGCTGAAACCGCGAGTTTCTCCTGAGTAGAGTCCGTGTTCTCATTACTGCCCCAAGTTAACAAGAATGGTCTGAGTGTCAAAGTGTCGGAGTTTTCCTGAATGCATCCAAAAGTGGACTTTTATCAGTCGTGTTCGCTCAGAAATTTCTACAGACACAGAGATAGGGGTGGCCGGGAGCTTCTTGGCTGCAGGAAGTGTTTTCTGTCACACCTGATCACTGAGAGGTGAAAAGGTTTCACTGTTATTTGCATCACAGAGCAAATCACAGTGCAAATCAACAAGCATTAAAACGGGAAAAAACGTGGTCAGTTAAATACAAACTGGACTGTTTTTACTGTCATAAATACTTTCTGTTGTTTCCTCCAAAGAGGGTACACTGTCTTATCACTGTCTTAATAGGCATACTTAAACGTATACCTATTAAGACAGTGATGTTGTTGTCTCTTAAAATTGCCGCACTCAGCTGGTGAGCCGGCTGCAAGCGGTCCACGGTGGGGGTGGGAGAGAGGGAGAATTCCTTCCACAGAAGAATCCTCTGTAATGCTAATGATAGTCTGGGCTCTTACTTGTCTGCAAAGGTAGTTTCTGCAGACACTCTTTTGAGCGCCGCTTTCAGAGTGCGCGATTTTAGGTGCCGTTTACACGACACTGTTTTCATTTTGAAACGGCGTCATTTTGATGCGTTTCACCCTTCCGTTTACACAACAACGGAGTGAAAACGATGTGTTTCGGAAACGGGGTCCAGAGTGGAGTGTTTCAGAAATGCACCGGGTTGCGTTCTCGTGTAAACACTTGAAACCAGGGTGATTTGAAAACGGGTGACTCGCACATGCACACTATGGTTGCGACGGCCACAGTTTTTCGCGCATGCACAAATTGATAAACAGTACTCGCAGATTCACGAGTGCTTTTTATGCTTTTTTTGTGTTTTTACCGTTTTGTAATTCAGCGTTGTGTGCACCAGCGATCCAACCTCATCGTCAGTCCACACAAAACCTCTCACATTGGCCGTTTTGTAAGTAATGAACAATTTGCCGCGCTACCTACTGTCACGCCACGCAAACTTTGCAAAGAGAAAACCAACGCCATTGTGTGGCCTGGCATGGGAACTACATCGTTTTCATCTTTTCACGTGTCATCGTGTAAACACAGATCGTTTCTGAAACGCTATCATGTAAACGGAAGGCTGAAACGCATCAAAATGACACCGTTTCCAGTGGAAACGGCATAGTGTAAACAGGGCCTTAATTTACAGAAAAATACAAAGTGGTTTGTGGCAGGCAGTCTACTACATTATAAAATTATGCAGTCATCAAGTTCTGGTTATTCAGACCGAACATTAACGCCCTGTTCACTCTCTCCTACCTGTCAGCATACGCAGTTTTTGTAACTATAATTAAATACTGCAGTTTTCTGCTGGACACTGTTGCAGAACATGTGGCTGTTGTTGCATATGTTTTATAATCGTAAGACGTGGACAAACCGCCAAACGAAATGGCTTGAGTCTTTCATCCATGTCATTCCTGGGCTGTACACTTACTTTATCAGGTGGCCGCACTGGTACTAGCAAGCTAAATATTTCAGTAGCACAAAAATTATTTAGTAGCACACACAAGTGCAAAGTTTGATATGTTTTATTGGTCAAAAACATTTAATACTGGTCAAAAATGCATTTATGTAGACAATAGAACTGGTTCTTTAATTAAACAATCAGTTTGAAACTGTTTGGCCAACAAAAACAAAATCTAATAGATAAAAATAAATATCAATAAAAATAATAATAAACAACAGAAATAAATAAAAGTGATACCTGTGATCACTGACAACAGTGTGCTGTTGCACTTTACAGCCCTGCATTTAATAACTGGCCAAACAGGTACCAGAGCACACAAAAGGTTAAGAAACATTGGCCTAGGCCAGGGGTCGGCAACCCGCGGCTCAAGAGCCGCATGCAGCTCATCCAGGCTTAATCTCCGGCTCTGTGCGGCTCGCGGAAGTAAATTATAAGTATCCAATTGAAGTGCATTTTATTTTTGTCAGTTTGGTTTTTGTTGTAGTTTTAAATTGGAACATTATTGTGATCTTGAAATATTAAAATAAAATCATTTTATTTATCTATTTATTTATTTTAGTTTCTCAATATATGCATCACTCGCGGTAGCGGCTACCGGCTTCCGCTAGTATTTGCGGCTCTCACTGTTTTGTTTTCCGTGGAAACCGGGTTCAAATGGCTCTTTCCAGATTACAGGTTGCTGACCCCTGACCTAGGCAAAAGAGCCAAAATGTTTTTCCACCTCTCATTTGTAGCCACCAATTGCTTGCAAGTCGACTTCTTGTTGAGTAAGTCAAGTTTATCCTATACAGTGTTCTAGCTAGCGGTTGAACACAAGGCGCTGCGCTGGGCTGAGATGCCCTGGCACCAAGCTGAGGATTTTATCGTTTCACTTTTGGAGCTCTACTGTCACTGCATTTAGCAAACACGAGCCCGCCCCGCGAACTCCGCCCCAGCTAGATCGCTGCTTTTATCGCTGCTTGCGCCTGTATTATTTCACTGAAATTTACAATTTACCACAAAGCACGGGCAGTTCACAATGTGCACGTTCAATCTCCCTACGGTTATGCGCGTGCTTGATTTCGCGGCTACAGAAATCAAAATGACAACCTGCATGAACATGGGGAGTAGTAAGAGGACGAAGATCAAATGAAAATTTCAGGCATGATTTAACACAAGTGGATAATTGCTGTTAAGTTTTTTCCACGCCTCCATGAGCGTTTTGTTCGCTGTGCAGAGAATGTTAGCTCTTATTTTTTTTTTAATTAAATTTTTTAATAACACTCAACACAACATGGTACTTAACAAAAAGAACAAAGCAAAATTAATAAAACAAAACAAAAAACAAACAAACAAAAACCCTCCCTACACCCCTAGGCCCAGCTACCTAGCTATAGTTTATCAAAATAAGGAGTCGGAGCTATAACTTCCAGTTACAGGTGTAGAAACGTGTTCAGAGGTGTCCAAATTTTACTGAAAGTGGAAAGTTTGCCAGAAACAGTGTATCGTAGACTTTCGAGATGTAACGTATTTACAAGGTCATTAAGCCAAAGTTTTATAGGAGGAGCTTCTCTCTTCTTCCAATAATTTGAGAAGTGTCTTCACGATAATAATGCAAGCTGTTATTTTTTCTTTACGTCAGCTGTAGCCGCCAGTACAATCACTATAAGCAGGGGTGTCAATCACAGGACGGGCCAAAAGTGAAGAAACATTCTGAGTCATGGGCGAACAGGATTAAAAATAGTTATTTAAATCAGTAAAATGAATTATTATGGCCAGAATACAGCAGCTTTTCCCTCAATGCATTAAATAAAATATAAAATTATATTATTCTTCAAAAATCACATCAAGAAAAATGAAAATATTTTAAACTGATGAAAAGTTGCAAATTTTTCAGGTAGAAACTGCGATGTGGATTTCTGTGCTTCACAGTCAGAAAAACACTGCATAAACTGCATAGTGTGTCCAGTTTATCAGCAAAAAGCGCAGCTGAAAACACAGCGGTGGAGACACGTAATCACGCAGTCCAGTCTGTAAAGTTGCAGGGACGCATTATGATGCTTCATGAGAAAAGCCGGCTATCACAGCTACCTTTCATCCTGGAGCCCTGCTGAGGCTTTTCCTTCACTTTCTATGAACTGACAGATTTCCTCAGGCAGCTCATCGCACCTGTGTAATAAGGCACGACCCAAAATTCAGAAGCTATTTACTCCAGGAAAGACTGAAACTGCCGGTGATTTTAACCTTTGCCTCTTAAAAAGTTCAGTCTTGAGACCAAGACTGCTCTCGAGTACTACAACACTACTAGAAGGAGAAGCTGTATCTTCAGCATTGAAACAGCTTACCTTCTGAAACAATTTTTTTCAACCACGATTTAAAAAAACAGAAAAAATAATCAACTTGCTACTTAATCAGTATTACTATATTTTGTTGGTGCTGCTTGTGTAGCTTGCATTGAGAATCTATGGCAGAGGAGATTATTTTGCCTAGCACTGTGGATATGTGCCATGGGTTACTTGGGAAAGCAGCCAAAAGTCAATGTACTAAGGATATCTGTACCAGATATCATGGCAATAATTGTAGTTACAGAAACTGAACAAAAAACCCATAAGGAATTCATAGGAATTTTACTCTATTGACTATTTCACCATCAACCTTCATGACTCTGCATTATTGTACCAACATTTGACTGATGGTCAAAGATTGATACTGTTGCTAGAGGCATTCCAGTTGTTTCTTGCATGCAATACTTAAAATCATAGAATTGTGAAATTCATTAATCTACTGGAATTATTGATAGTGAAATTCCCACACCAGTATTTATGCTTAGTTATGACCATTTTTTTCAGATTTTATCTTGTAAGTGATGGAATCCCTATCATAATAGTTGGAGTCACAGCTGCATTTGGTATGGATAACTATGGCAGCAGAGATGATGCTCTGTAGTAAGTATTGTTATTTCTAAGTAACCAGATTTTCATTTGTTGTTTAACATATATATAAAAAAGCTAATTTTTTTATGTCTTTTTTAGTTGCTGGATGGCATGGGAACCAAGTCTGGGTGGTTTCTACGCTCCCATGAGTCTTCTGGTCTTAGTCATGTCTGTGTACTTCTTGTGGACCTATATCCAGCTGAAGCGCCACCCAGAGAGGAAGTATGAGCTGCAGGTTTTGAGGGAAGAGCAGCAACAATTGTCATCAAATGAATCCAGCCATCACTACCATACTGACACTGGGGCAGCTTCAGTGCCTGCTGGGGACTGCCAAGCCTTTGTTGCAGGCATGTCGGTACTTGCCAATGAGCACTCTTTTAAATCTCAGCTCCGGGCCACAGTCTTCACTCTCTTCCTCTTCCTGGCTACCTGGGCTTTGGGAGCATTGGCTGTTTCACTGGGACATTTCCTGGACATGATATTCAGTTGTCTCTATGGAGCTTTTTGCGTCACTCTGGGGCTCTTTCTTCTCATCCAGCACTGTGCTAAACGTGATGATGTGTGGCACCGTTGGTGGGCTTGTTGCTCGGCCAAGTCAAAGACAGTGGATGGGCCTGGTGAAGGACAGAACCATGGACAGGAGCTCCATCAGCCACACTTCCACTCCCTACTCTCAGGCAAGCAGGAGCTGCTTTCCACTCACCTTATACAGAGTTCTCACCACAAAATACCACCGCCTCCCCAAAGCCCAATGTCAAATCACATAGGCCCATGCTGTGTGGCTGTGATGAGTCCTGTTAGCCCTTCCCCCATCTTACCTCTTGCTGAGCCAATGCCTTCACCATGTTCACAGTCACTTCCTGATGAGCTCCCTCATCCAACTCTTGCCCTGCAAAGCTGTCTTGCTGATAAAACAAAGTCACGCTCCTTTAACCGTCCACGCCCATGCTTCCAGGATTACCGGTCTCACATGACTTCCACAAGTATGGATGGGAGTGTGCACAGCACTCATCTGGACAGTCCTCATACTGTGCACCACATTGAAGCCTCACCACTGGTTTCCAACAGTCCATACCCAGATCTCCAGCTTCCGTGCCTCAGCCATCACTTGGATAAGCAGCTGGTTTCCTGCCACAACTTGCAACACAAGATTTCCTGCCACAGTGTGCAAGACTCAATCGCCTCCTGTAATAGTCATACTCACAACATGCGTGGCAGTATCTCTTCCTGCCACAGCCTCCTTATGCCTTCTCACGGGGTTGATACCTGCTTGTGGCATATGTACTGCTCAGCTGATCACTCTTCCAGCACGAACTGTTGTGAGAGAGCCAGTCCCTTCACCTTGCATTATGAGCAAGACCTTGACACTTTGAGCTGCATGGCAGACAAAGAAAAGGATAATGTCTGTCTAGGCGTAGAACAGAAAGATTTCCCAAGAAACACCCTACCTCGGCAGCATGGTACTGTCAACCGACGAGGACCCATTGGTCGCAACAGGAGTTTGCAGGAAGATAGCCTGGTTGGTTCAGATGCCACAGGAAACATACGGACTGGCCCCTGGAAGAATGAAACCACTGTATAATCTTGTAATGACCGGAGCAGCCAAAAATTTCAGCAAATTACTTTGTAGGTGTTTGGGTCTTCTTCCCTCCTTGCCCTGAGACTACAGGTTGAGTTTTCACCTCCTAATGATATTTGAGATCACTTTATGACAAAGTTCATTTTTAGCATTTTAAAAATCAAATCCTCATTAGAAAATATGAGAGGTTCAATTTAAGTTAAATTATTATTCTGCTCCATGACATTTAAAGTTGCAATCAGTATTGTGTGGATCTTCAGGAGCAGCCTGTCTGAGGACTTAAAAGTGTTATAGAAAGAACTTTCTAAGTTTGAAACCCATGAGCTCCAACTGGGGCCTTTGCTTTGGCTAGAGTTTTATGTTCTTCCTTTGTTTTTTTCAAGGGTTTTACATTCCTCCTACCGTCCAAAGACATCCAGACTGGATAAAAAAAAAATACATCCCAGACAGCCCAGTGAAAAACATACATCAGCTATCTTTAATCTATTTTCTAAAAATATTACACCTGATACAAAAGGGACTGAAGGGTCATTTTTTGAAGGGAACTTTGTATACAGGGCATAGCTGATTGTAAGATTAATTGGATCAGTTTATTTACCACACATATTGATTACGATAGCCGAGTCCAACCAAATGGTACCCAACCCAGCCTTGTTACACTAATTCAGAACAGTGTTAATTTTGTTGACGAAATATTTTCGTCATACAATTTTTCGTCAACGACCCTTTTTTTTCATGACGAAAACGAGACAATAACAAAATAAAAACTACCTAAAAGGATAAAAATTACGAAATTAATTGACACTTTCATCAATGAATGAAAATGGACAAAAATGCTTGGCGGAGACAACATCCAATCAGAACTTATTTAATTTTGTGAAAGACAGGGACAAGTTGGGAAAACATCCAATCAAATGCACAATTGCACAAATTTGCTCTAAACCCGAGAAGGCCAAACTAGCCTGTGATTTGTCTTTACTTCCAATAGAACTAAGTTATGTAAGATTCGATGTATGGACACATTTGTCCTTTGACGTTTTGACAAACAAAATGGTGTGTAAACCATGTGGGGCGACTATCTCGGGTAAAAACAGGACAAATCTTAAATGACATCTGCAAACCAGACACTCAGATCTCCATGCAAAGGTAAGCATTTTAATGTCATGCAGGGTAAAGTGTTTTCCCCTGTTTGGCGTTTGTGTTTAGAAAAAATCACCACACTGCGGTGGATTAGCCTTTATGAATCTTAGTCCTGAACACTGCCCTGTACCTTTCAGAGCATGCAACACTGTAAAATGCTCATATTATCTCAGTAAGGAATGATCAGGTGTGTGGGAAGCAGGTGAAATGCTTTTGTTAATATTAATAATATTCCATAACTTTTAATAAATGCTTAATTTTGAGTGTTTATAATGACTAATTCAAGGGAATTGAAGAAAAAGCATTTGCATTTTACACCCTTTATATTTTGATCGACTAAATCAACTGTAGATTTAGTCGACTATATTCTTAAGACAATTTGTCAACAAAAACTAGACTGAAACTAAAACTATACAGATGTCTAAATTATGACTATAAATTACATTTTTGTCAAAAGACTGACTAAAACAAAATCAAAATTTGCTGTCAAAGTTAACACTGATTCAGAATCTAAGAACTGCCACTCAGCTGATACTGTGAAATGAATTTGATTTAATTTATTACAGGTTTTTTTTTTCTGGGAAGTTATACTTCTCGCATTAACTTTACTGTTACAGAATTTAGTAATAGATTTAAATTCAAAATTCTTTGAGTGCTATGCCTCTTTCCTTCTATGAATGTGTGTGTGAATGGGTGAACACAAATGTGTTGTATAAAGAGCTATAAGTGCTCAACTAGAGTAGAAAAACGCTATATAACTAGTCCATTTACCATTTACTATCCTGTCTTCAATTTTGGTCTCATCTGACCAAAGCACCTTGTTCCACATGTTTGCTGTGTCCCCAACATGGCTTCTGGCAAACTGCAAATCGGACTTTTTATGGTATTCTTTTAACAATGGCTTTCTTCTTGCCACTCTTCCATAAAGACCACATTTGTGCAGTGCACAACTAATAGTTGTCCTGTGGACAGATTCCCCCACCTGAGCTGTGGATCTCTGCATTTCATCCAGAGTCACCATGGGCCTCTTGGCTGCATCTCTGATCAGTACTCTCCTTGTTCGGCCTATAAGTTTAGGTGGACGGCCTTGTCTTGGTAGGTTTACAGTTGTGCCATACTCTTTCCATTTCCAGATAATGGATTGAACAGTGCTCCGTGAAATGTTCAAAGCTTGGGAAATCTTTTTTATAGCCTAAGCCTGCTTCAAACTTCTCCACAACCTTATTCATCACCTGTCTGGTGTGTTCTTTGTACTTCATGATGCTGTTTACTCCCCAATATTCTCTTAACCAACCTCTGAGGCCATCATGGAGCAGCTGTATTTGTACTGAGATTAGATTACACACAGGTGGACTCTTTTTAGTCATTAGCAGTCATTAGGCAACTTCTGAATGCAATTGGTTGCACTCAGAGAAAAGGGGGCTGAATACTTTTGGACACCGCACTTTTCCGTTTTTTTATTTGTAAAAAATGTTTTGAATTATGTATAATTTTCTTTCCACTTCACAATTGTATACCACTTTGTGTTGGTCTTTCACATTAAATTCCAGTGAAATATATTTATGTTTGTGGTTATAATGTGACAAAATATGGAAAAATTCAAGGGGTATGAATACTTTTGCAAGCCACTGTATATATATATATATATATATATATATATATATATATATATATATATATATATATATATATATATATATATACCTGATTCAAATGGCTGAATTCCCACCTCAGTATGGAGTCAAGTTCTCCAGAGTCCTGCTAATGACTTCTTTATTTGACTCAGGTGTGTTGGATCAAGGACACATCTAAAACCTGCAGGACACTGGACCTCGAAGCCTGGATTTGAGGATCCCTGCCCTAGGGGGTGGTGTGTGTGTGTGTGTGTGTGTGTGTGTGTGTGTGTGTGTGTGTGTGTGTGTGTGTGTGTGTGTGTGTGTGTGTGTGTGTGTGTGTGTGTGTGTGTCCAAGCTCAGGGCCTCTGCCAAAGCCCTGGAAGCTTTGAAGGTCCTGCACAGTATCTTAGATGTTCCTAGGACTGCACTCTTTTGGACAGAGACCTTGGATGTTGTTCCTGGAATCTGCTGTAGCCACTCCCCGAGTTAGGGGATCAGTGCCCCAAATCTTCCAATTACCAAGGGGACCACTTTTGCCTTCAACTTCAACTCTTTTCTAGCTCTTCTGTCAGCCCTCGGTATTCCTCAAGCTTCTCGTGTTCCTTCTTCCTGGTGCTGCTATAACTTGGTATTATTACATCTATCACTACAGCCTTCTTCCTCAGCTTATCCACCACTACTTTGTCTGGTTGGTTAGCCATCACCAGTTTGACCGTCTGTCTCTGGAAGTCCCTGTCAGAGCCTACAGCGGAAGCTACAAAGTGGACCCAACTGCAAACTCAGACAAGGAGACAGGAGCTATTTATAAACAGCTTGTTGAAAATGCAAGATTGCTTAGATCAGGGGTGGGCAAACTTTTTGGCTCTGGGGCCATATTGATGTTTTGAAATTTGACAGACAGGCCGGGCCAGCACCAGGTTCATACATATCAAACATAAACATAAAAAAGGCATTGCAGTGTTAATACTTACATTTACTTTTAGTGGGAACAGTGTTGTTTTTACCAGTGCATCGAAGTCTGGTGTTAGTTTTGTTGTAGAAATTCTTTGAATCCTTGACATCAGTCATAATTATGATATGATTTAATTTAGGCAGTACTGTACCAATCTTCAGTGGGCCAGATTAAAAAGACCAACGGGCTGTAGTTTGCCCACTCCTGGCTTAGATTCTACGCTAGAAGCTGGGTCCTGAAGAGCTTTCCCATCGAACGCTAATTCAGTAGCAACTGGCACAGGTGAAAAACACTGGTGGTGTGGGTGAGTCTCTTTGTAAGTGGAAGCTGGGCAATCCTTGAGAGGGGGTGTGTTGTTTGTTGTGGAGCCTCAGATGATTTCCAGGAGGGCTGGCAGGCGTGGGTGCATAGTGAGAGATTCCCAGGAAACATGACAAGCTGGTCCAAAGATGCAGGAAAGTGAAAGTGAGGTGGAGCAGAGAAAAAGACTGAGACATGAGTGAATGCACAAAAGGTCTCTTGGTCATGAGATGGCTGGAGGTTGTTTACCACATGGTTGCTGACACTCTGGTGAAGACCGTTTGATTAGACTGGACCTTAATCCTTTAACGCTGGGTCATCGTCGCTGAAGCGCCAGTTACCTGTCATTACTAGCTCTGAACAGCTGGTTAAGATGTAGCATATCGCCGCCGAGTTGGCTGATCAAAGGAACTTGATCGGATGGCTTTTACATAACTCCGCAACCGTTTGTCCTATCAGAAAAATTCAAATGGTTCCTGAAAGCTCATAAATTGCACTTTGCCTATAGGGAAATTATGTTTTTTTGTTGCTGGAAGTCTGCAAATGGCTGCACTTTTGAACTACATTGTGTCACAGCAGACACCTTCGCAGTTATAGGTTTACATACAGGGTTGCCACATGACAAGAATCAGGTGTGTAGGGCTGCTCAGCTATGACCTCCAGAAAGGTGGAGAAACTCCAAAACGCCTGCCTCCTGGAAAAGTAAGAGAGAGCGAGCCCACCACAGTAACAACAGCACAGCATCCTGAACCACAGGATCTTAGCTCGGTCATTCTCAGCCACCTTTGGGGGTGTATCCCATTTTGATCTTGGGACTTCGAGGCCATACTCAGCACAGATGTTCATACTTACTGTGCCAGCCACTTGGTTATAGATTTCTGTGTATGCTGTGACTCCTAGGATCTTGCACCCTGCTGTTATGTTCTGACATCAAGAGAAGTTATGTGCTAGATTGTCTCAGAGGCATTTCTACACTGCCTGAATCTGGGATCAATTTTGTGCTCAGAACTTGTCTTTCAGTCCAGCTTTGTCCAGCCATAGGTAGGATTTCGTGATATCAGCCACTGGTGGTACATGCCATGCAGTGACATGTCTTTTCATGATAGTTCGTCTTTCTGAGGTTTCTGTTGCTGAGGTATTCACTCAGCATACAATTCCTAATGGCAATGTTTTTGATGTACTCATGGATCTTTGTCTTTTCATTCTGGATAGTGGTTCTGACGGTCATGGTCCTGGGCCTCTGGCCCGGCACTTTATGTTAGTTTTTTGATATTTTGATATATGTGTTATGTTGTTTTCCTTGTGTTAGGCTCCTGGTTTTGATTACCATGTGTTCTTTGATTGTGGATGTTTGTGTGCTTATTGTTTATCCTGTTCATGTGTCCTAGACCTAGTCCTTGTGTTTTGTTACTTCCTGTTTTATTTTGGTATCTTTGGTCCTTGTGCTTTAGGGTTAGTTTTGCTTCCTATGTTTCCCTCCCAGCTGTTTCCCAGTTCCTGGTCTGTATATATTGTCTATGTTCTCATCAGTTATTTTTTCAGGTCGTTGCATGTTTGGCATTGTCTGGTCCCTCTGCTGTGTGCTCACCATGCTTCTAGTGACTTTGTAATTAGTTTTGCTGCTCCCGTCTAGCTTTGTTTTTCATGGTTTCCAGCGATAAAGCTTTGAGTTCATATCCTCAAAGAAAACCCCTTTCTGGAGTCTGCATTTTGGGGTCCCAACCTGCAACACACAGCACATTTCATGACACTGACACTCACTTGTCCTCAACTTTCTTCTTTCTTCATACCTCTTATGAGGTGAAACCTTCCATGCATGATAATGAGCTTTCTTGTCTTGATGTAAGTGGCTTCTGTCTCCTCTTTTGGCAGTTTATTATCTCAGCAGTGTATCTGATGACTGACAAGGCATAGGTGTTGATTGCCCAATCTTGTTCTTTCATTCAGCTGACGCTTCAGGGCTTGTCATACTCTTTGGTGGTTGTGACTTTCCTAGTGGCATCTTCCCATGGTTCCCACTTGCCTGTGCAATTTCAAGTCTCTGCAATGTTTCCTTCTGGTAGTGCAATTTCACCAATTTTAAGTACTATCCCCCTCTGACTACACTTCTCCAGTCCAAATGACATTCCAGTATCATTGCTGTAGATCCTACTGGTGTGTATCAGTGAATTAATGTCTTGTTCACTCCTGTTGTACAGCTTGAGGTCACCCATGTAGAGGAAGTGCCTAATGGTTGCTCCATTCTTTTGCCAGTATTTATAGCCAGTCTTGCCTGAGGGGGGTTCAGGTCTCCTCTGTACATCCCACGCCTGATGGCAACTTGTCACAAATCCTGTGCACCAGTATATTTACCGATATAAGCAAAGAAAAAACATTAAAAAAAAGGAAATCCCTTTTTGATTCAACACTGGAAACCTGAAAACTCTGCTGTCACTGTGTTTTACGTACATACAGCGCTCATACCGCATCCCTTCATATGCTGTGGCATCGCCCGGACCTCTCTTTGGCACAGAGAGGGGCAGCACACACACCCCCGGACCTTGATTCGTCCTTTAGCGACTTTTAGCATTTTTGAGGCAGCCCATAGTGAGTTTTGTTGCACAAAAGTTGGCAACAGTGCTGGCCACTGATCGCCAGATTACACACAAATATACGGGCCATAGATAGATGAAAATAGGCCAAATCCATCATAGTTTTCTGCAGTTTACTGTGTACGGTTTCCATTTTGGAACAGTGCTTCCACTTCTTGTTGAATTTTTCTCCGGCCGCACTCACAGCTTGTTCTTGTCTAATATCGTCAATAGAGTCATTTTGTGAATCGATGATGGCCTATTTTAGAGAATTCAATGAGGCATTTGAACTGATCTGCCAGACCGGAGGCCATATCACTGCAGAATATGCAGTGGTGCAGTGGTGTGAGTGTCTCTGCCATCAGCAGTCAAATGGCAGCGCTCAACTATTTGAAAAGCTACGCTGGGTGTTACCACCCCCCCACCACCACCAACCCCCCCCCCCCCCCCCCCCCCCCCCCGTTGTCCGCTTTGTACGCTCTGGAAAATGTCGATATTTGTTAAGTGTGCCTTACCACAGTCGCACTAAAACATTTTGACAGATTTTTGAGCGCAGTGTACCACATAAAAATCAAGGTCAGTAAGCACAACAATAATTCATACATAAGGTGCACCAGATTATAAGGCGCATTGCCAATTTTTGAGAAAATTTAAGGATTTTAAGTGCACCTTATAGTGTGAAAAATACGGTACTAGCCAAGGCTCTGAGTCTTTGCAGTTTATAAGGTCTGAAGGATACATAGCTTGTTGTACTTCTTGTACAGCTTCGTGTTGCACACCTTGTTACAGTTCTGATAGCTGGCTAACTTGGTGACAGTAGGGATCGTCTGTAGTGCTACATTCACGTCTTCTAGTACTATTTCAGAGGGTATGCCATGTAGTCTTGGTAATCAGCCATGAAGTGTGCAGGGTTCTAGCTGTGTTTAAGGTCAGCTGCTCTCACGTTCAACATACCACTTGTTCTTGGGGCTTGATACCAAGTCTTGGAGTGTGGGGACGATGACAGCTCCTCCCTAACCTGATGTCCTGGCTTCCCCTTGGCGAAGCTTTTGTGTTGTACCTCATCAGTCTCTAGTTGTGAGCAATTGCTTATTGCAGATGTTGGAACACTGAGCTACTAGTTGTTTCAATGTTAGCTGAGATGTTGGGTGTCCATAGGTCCCACATCCTCTTCATGTAACCCCTTTTGCTGGCGTTACTTGTCTAGTAGCATTCCAACAACTCCCTGTTTTCATCTCTTGTCTACTTATGCCGTATCCTGCTGTATCATCAGTATGTCCTGGTTCCTCAATATCTGACGCAGACCTTGTTAATCTGGCAATGTCTGAGACAGTATGGCTTTAATTTACTAACTTTTTGTTTTTTTTAAATATCCAAGTACCAAGAGGATTTGCACATTAACTTTAATTTCATAGTATCAATTGTTTTATGCAATGACAATAAAGATATTCTATTCTATATATGTGTGTGTATGTATATATATATATATATATATATATATATATATATATATATATATATATATATATATATATACAGTCTGGGAAGCCTTACTGAATGCATGCCCTGGCTACAATTCGAACCCCTGACTTATTGTTCCAAAGATGGTAGTGTTGCTACTACTCTCTTATTCTCTCTCTCTCTCTCTCTCTCGCTCTCTCTCTCTCTCTCTCTCTCTCTCTCTCTCTCTCTCTCTCTCTCTCTCTCTCTCTCTCTCTCTCTCTCTCTGTGTGTGTGTGTGTGTGTGTGTGTGTGTGTGTGTGTGTGTGTGTGTGTGTGTGTGTGATATAGTACCAGTCAAAAGTTTGGAAACACATACCCATTGATATGAATGGGTGAGTGTGTTCAAACTTTTCACTGGTTCTGTATTTGAAAGTCTTTAAGATTCTTAACAGGTCTCAGACTCTAACAGTATAATCACTGGAATTTGGAATTAATAGTCATCAACAGCTGCAAACTCCAACTGCATTATCCATATACCGTATTATGCAATAAGGCAATAAAAGGTCACTGATTGCACCTTTAAATACTTGGACTGATCCATTTTTAAAAGTTCTATTTTTGTCAATGTTACATTTCTAATTACATTTACAGGAGATCATTTGAAAGGGTTACATGTGAAAACACATGGAATCAGAGTGAGCACATGTTTTTATGTGTGCAATAGTGCATGAGTAGGTACATAGAAATTATGTGTGTTTATGCTATATGTGTTCATTATTATGGACCACCCGTGCAAAATCTACTTAATATCTAATATCTTGATAAAGATTAATTTATAAAGTCTATGAAGTTTTTTATGGCGATATTTAATGTATGCTGCCAAACAGAGTCAAATAGACTCTGGTCTGACAAATGTTGCACTAGTGTGTGACCCTCACATTGTGAGATAATTCCAAAAACATGCAATGTGCTACAAAGCACAAACTTTGTGCCAAAATTATGTGCCAGTTTTCACTGTAATGGGAAACTATACACAACACATTCTCAAATTACAGTTTGTGGCACCAAATGAACTTGAACTCAGGTTTTAAAACATCAAAAAGCAGCAGCCCTTTCAAGTAGTCCACAGACTTCTGTTTTCCCAGAGATCTGTTTCATGAAGTAGGAATGGCAGTTGAGACTAGCCTGAGTTTCACCAAGAAGATCCAAAAGGAACAGTCCAGTTCCTTGAAACAGTTGTTTCAATGCACTTTTTAATAAAAGGTAAGATCCTACCTTAGGATGTTACAAAGAACATCCTAACATCCAGACAGTCCCCTATGAGCAGCACTTGGTGCCAGCAGGACTGAGAAACTCCCATTGTTCCAGTGGTACTGTAACAGTGTCATTTAAATTTTTTATTTGTTTTTTTTAATTATGTGATGAATAATGTGTTGCAGGAAACATGTCATGGTCCTGGGTCTTTGAACCAGTGTTTTGAGGTTTTATCTTTGTTTAATTCTTTGGCTTATATTTACTTCCCTTTGTGGTTCAGTTTTATTCTAGTTTATTCAAGTGTTCCATTGTATTTTGTTGTCAAGACTTTGTCTCTGTGTTATGTGTTTCCCTGTTTAGTTGCTTCCTGCTTTATCAAAATAAAAATGAAAGTCAGAGCTTTGTATTTAGTTCACTTCCCTGGTTTCATTGTCCCTGATTAGTTTCTACTGTGTTCCACACCTGTTTCCTCTCCTTGTATTCATCCATCCATTTTCTTTCACGGGAGCAACAGGCTCCTCCTGGTAGGACATGCCCAGAACACCTCACCCAAGAGGCAGCCGGGAAGCATCTTAGCCTGAACCACCTCAACTAGCTCTTTTCGATGTTGAGTAGCAGTGACTTTACTCTGAGCTCCTCCTATCTTTAAGGGAGGGGCCAGCCACCCTTCAGAGGAAGCTCAATTTTTGTATTCACAATCTCGTTCTTTTGGTCACTATCCAAAACTTGGGACCATGGGTGAGGGAAGGGATTGACCAGTAAATCAACAGCTTTGCTTTCACACGCAGCTCCTTCTTCACCACGACATCACTGTAGATGCAGCCCCAATCCATCTCTCTATCTCCCGCTTCCTTCTCCTGTCACTTGTGAACAAGACCCCGAGATACTTAAACTCCTCAACCTGAGGTAACAACTTGTTCCTGAGCTGGAGTGGGCACACCACCCCTTTCTGGCTGAGGACCTTGGCTTCAGACATAGAGGTGCTAATTCATGCTAGCTACCTCACACTCGGCTGCAAACCATTCCACTGCAAGATGGAGGCCACAACCTGATGAAGTCAACAGGACCGCATCATCCACAAAAAGCAGAGATGAGATTCTGAGGCTACAAAGGCAGAAGCCTCCCGCCACTTGGCTACACCTAATAATTCTGTCCATAAAACTTATGAACAAAATTGATGATGAGGTCATCCCTGGCGAAGTCCAACATCCACAGGAAACGAGTCCGAATTATGGTCAGCAATACCGACCAAACTCTCACTGTGGTTGTACAGGGACTGAATGGGTCACAACAATGGGCCAGACACCCCATCCCACAGCACACCCCACCGGCTACCCCGAGGGACATGATTGAATGCTGGGCAAACTCCCACGCATACTTGAATATCCTCGAGAGGATAAAGAGTTGGCCCAGTGTTTCATAAACAAGATGAAAACCACATTGTTTCTCTTGGATCTGAGGTTCAACTAACAAATGGACCCTCCTTTCCAGCACCCTGGCATTGACCTTACCGGGGAGGCTGAGGAGTGTGATCTCCAATAGTTGGAGCACACCCTCCAGTTCCCCTTTTTAAAGATGGGGACCACCACCCCAATCTGCTAAACCAGTGGCACCACCCCAGATCTCCACGCAACTTTGCAGAGGCATGTCAACCATGTCAGACCTACAACATCGAGAGCCTTAAGGAACTCAGGGTGAATGTCGTCCACCACAGGGGCCCTGCCACCAAGGAGTTGTTTAACCACTTCCATGACCTCACCCCCAGTGATGGGTGAGTCGTCCCCCTTGTCCCCAGACTCTGCGTTCACTACACTTCTGTAGTGGAAGCAGTGGGATAAGGAGGTCCTCAAAATATTCCTTCCACAGTCCAACTAAAGCCTCAGTTGAAGTCAGAAGCGCCCCCACCTGCACTATAAACCATGTGGGCAAAGCACCACTTTCTTCCCCTGAGTCACCTGATGGTTTGCCAGAATCTCTTGGAGGCTGTTTGAAAGTCACCATGGCCTCACCGAACTCCTCCCACACCCAAATTTTTGCTTGGCCTGCCGGTACCCTTCAGCTGTCTCCTGAGTCCCACAGCCAACCAAGCCCGATAAGACTCCTTCAGCTTGATGGCTCCCATCACCTTCGGTGACCACCATCTGGTGCAACAGGAACCAACCACCACAGCTCTGAGCAGCAGCCTCATCAACAGAGGTGCAGAATATGGTCCATTTGGACTCAATGTCCTCAGCCTCCCTCAGAATGCTGTTGAAGTTCTGCCGGAGGTGGGAGTTGAAGATCTTGTGGACTGGGACCTCTGCCAGGCCTTCCCAGCATGCCCTCACTATATGTGTAGGTGAGCCAGGTCTGTCCAGCATTCTCCCTCATCACCTGATTCAACTCACCACCGGGTGGTGATCAGTTGACAGCCCAGATCCTCTCTTCACCCAAGTGTCCAGAACATACAGCCACAAATCTGATGATATAATTACAAAATCAATCATTGACCTGGTGCCATGTGCACTCATGGACATCCTTATGTTCGAACATGGATGGACAAACTGTGGTTTGCAGAGAAGTCCAATAACAAGACACCATTTGGGTTCAGATCGGGCAGGCCGTTCCTCCCCATCACGCTCCTCCAGGTCTCACTGTCATTGCCCACATGAGCGTTGAAGTCTCCCAGCAGGACAATGGAGTCACCAGACGGAGCACCCTTGAGCACTCCGCCCAGCGACTCCAAAAAGGGTGGGTAACTGTCATTCAGCGCATAAACGCAAACAACAGCCAGGACTCGTTCCCCGGCCCGAAAGTGCAGGGAAACAACCCTCTCATCTACCGGTGAAAACTCATACAGGCAGTAAGCCGGGGGGATACAAGAATACCCACCCCAGCTTGCTGCTTCTCACCAAGGGCAACTCCACACTGAAACACAGTCTAGCCCCTCTCCAGGAGACTGGTTACAGAGCCCAGGCCATGCACTGAGGTGAGCCTGACTATATCTACAGGGGTTGGACAATGAAACTGAAACACCTGGTTTTAGACCACAATAATTTATTAGTATGGTGTAGGGCCTCCTTTTGCGGCCAGTACAGTGTCAATTCGTGTTGGGAATGACATATACAAGTCCTGCACAGTGGTCAGAGGGATTTTAAGCCATTCTTCTTGCAGGATAGTGGCCAGGTCATGACATGATGCTGGTGGAGGAAACCGTTTCCTGACTCACTCCTCCAAAACACCCCAAAGTGGCTCAATAATATTTAGATCTGGTGACTGTGCAGGCCATGGGAGATGTTCAACTTCACTTTCATGTCCATCAAACCAATCTTTCACCAGTCTTGCTGTGTGTATTGGTGCATTGTCATCCTGATACGCGGCACTGCCTTCAGGATACAATTTTTGAACCATTGGATGCACTTGGTCCTCCAGAATGGTTCGGGAGTCCTTGGCAGTGACGCGCCCATCTAGCAAAAGTATTGGGCCAAGGGAATGCCATGATATGGCAGCCCAAACCATTACTGATCCACCCCCATGCTTCACTCTAGGCATGCAACAGTCTGTGTGGTACGCTTCTTTGGGGCTTCTCCACACCGTAACTCTCCCGGATGTGGGGAAAACAGTAAAGGTGGACTCATCAGAGAACAATGCATGTTTCACATTGTCCAGAGCTCAAGATTTACGCTCCTTGCACCATTGAAACCGGCGTTTGGCATTGGCACGAGTGACCAAAGGTTTGGCTATAGCAGCCCGGCCGTGTATATTGACCCTGTGGAGATCCCGACGGACAGTTTTGGTGGAAACAGGAGAGTTGAGGTGCACATTTAATTCTGCCGTGATTTGGGCAACCGTGGTTTTATGTTTTTTGGATACAATCCTGGTTAGCACCCGAACATCCCTTTCAGACAGCTTCCTCTTGCGTCCACAGTTAATCCTGTTGGATGTGGTTCATCCTTCTTGGTGGTATGCTGACATTACCCTGGATACCGTGGCTCTTGATACATCACAAAGACTTGCTGTCTTGGTCACAGATGCGCCAGCAAGACATGCACCAACAATTTGTCCTCTTTTGAACTCTGGTATGTCACCCATAATGTTGTGTGCATTGCAATATTTTGAGCAAAACTGTGCTCTTACCCTGCTAATTGAACCTTCACACTCTCTTACTGGTGCAATGTACAATTAATGAAGATTGGCCACCAGGCTGGTCCAATTTAGCCATGAAACCTCCCACACTAAAATGACAGGTGTTTCAATTTCATTGTCCAACCCCTGTAGATGCTCTCCCTTGTGCTCTTTCCTCAGGCCTGGCTACCATATCCTGGGCATGGTAAAAGGTTCCCTTGATGTGTGTTCCATAGGGGTCATTTGAATCGCTCTTTGTCTGGCTCCTCACCCAGGACCAATTTGCCATGGGAGACCCTACCAGGAGGCATCACTGGGACACACAAACTCCTCCGATAAGGTGGCAATTCATGCAGGAGTCCTTGCATTATCTTGTGTTTATATTGAGTCTCCCCTTGTCCTTTGTTGCATTGTTCATGTACATGTAGCAGTGTCTTCCCTGCGTTTCTGGATGTTTGGATACCCTGGCTTAGTGCTCTGTAAACACCAAGATTTATGGACCTCTTTTTGATTCTCTGGACGAAGAAAGCATTAAAGGTTGCCTAATGTTTATTCCTGTCTCTTGAGTCCTGCATTCAGGTCCACAAATCTTTGAGACACATATATGTGGGTTCACGACAAACCCATATGTGTCCCTGCTTTTTTTAAAGTCGTCTCTATGAAACACTTCTCTGGCTCATGTTCTATCACATGTTGAAGATTAAACACATTTCCACTTATATGTCAGAATATCCCACTTTGACCTAGAAATAAGTGTGACCATCAAGTGACCCTAACCTTTAGTCTGACATAGATGACTGCGTGCATGTGGGGTGTTGTTCTATCCCTGCATTCCAACAGCTTTAAGTTACTGCCCATATGGGGTTGGATCCTTTTAATGTGGCTTTTTTTTTTTTTTTTTACTTTTATTGTGAATTTTATCAGCAGTGTAAATAAACAGATACATTAAAAAAAATGGGACAATTTGATCACTGTGTGTTGTCTTAAATAAAGATTTACTGTGATGCACCTCATGAGTCATTCTTATTATTTATGGGGGTCTCCCATTGAGGACCCTTTGCTCATGTTGTCATTATTTGGTGTTCATTTTGAAGAAATTTTAGAAACCTGGGAGAAATAAGACACCACATGGTGGACACTTAAGGTCTAATGGTCTTACTATTCCAGTAGAACTTGGCAAAAATGGCTCTGGACCAGTTTTGAATTTACAATAGATATTTATGTCCACTATTTCAATGTTTTATCTCAAAGTCTCAAAATCAAGCACGTCATGCGCTACTAAATTAATGTCTTCACTTTAAGTGTTGCTAGTTTGCCCTTTATGTTGTCAGTTTCAGCAAACGAGTCATACACACACACACACACACACGTGTGTGACATATATATTTAGTAAACATGCAAAGAGTTTCAGTCTTACATTGGGGAAACTGAACGTTCTTGGTAGTCTCTCAGTTCCAGGTTTGTCTGAAACTTTACTGGAGAAAATATTCCCTCGTCAACTTGTTAAATTCTGTGTGTGTGTGTGTGTGTTGCAGTCTGATAATGTCACTAACTAGAAACCAATTTGTGAATATGTTTGCTAATGATGTTAGCCTATGAACATGGCAAAGAAAATTCTTTTTTTTATTTTCCTTAAAGTTAGGATGCCCAAATTATACAAATAGACTTCATGTTTTATTCAGTATGACCTGAACCTAGTGACTGAGCCCATTAGGGAAGTGTTTCAAGGGGTATTATCAAAAGGCTGTTTTTCTAAACTCTGTAGTACCAGAAACATTTTGCAACTACAGATATTATCCCCTGTTGAAGATTACAACAATGCAGGTCGAAGGCATTTGTACATTGGCTTCACCATTTATACTATCTGTGGTGGGGAGTTTGACGGTTGTACTGTTAAGCTTTATTTTTAAATTGAGACAGCTGTTTAAAGGATGTTTGTGCAACTCTCTAATGATACCCAATGATGTTAAATAAACTGTATGGATAACGCCGTTGTTTGCATTTGTGTCCTTGAACATGTGAGCAGTGATGATAAATACCCAATATTATCCTGCAATATTGTAGGCACTGACTTGGCCACGACGAACTGATCTACAGTACTAGTCAAAAGTGTGGCATTCAGTGCGTCCAAAGGTTTTGACTGTACATGATGCACAGCAAAGTTACAGCTATGTGGCTCATTGTTCCATGTTAGTTTTTATTGCAGAGAACAAATGTCATACACATTTCATTTGTTCCATAAAATCTTTTACAGATGGCTAAAATCAATACTGTTTCACATTATGCATAATTTACAGTAGTTATCTGGTGAATCTGGCAAGTTTTAATGCTTGCTTCGAATCATTTACGATTGTGCTAGTGATACACTTCATGTAGAGGTTTTCTTTATCCATCCCATCCCCCTCCTCTACAGCCATGGGCAACTGAACTGACCCACTCTAGCAGCAGAGAAGTCAAAAAAATTATGCCGATGTCCCTGATGTGAATATGACCTATTTTGATGCCCTAAAGAAACATGCAGAACTGGCTGTCTTCCTGCTGCCCTGTCCTATCAACCACACCTTCCTACACAACCTGGTAGCGCTTTCTGGCTTTATAAACATTCATTTTTAGCTAATTCTGACAAATGTGCTGCACAAATACCCAGTCTTTCTTACACACCACCTCTTCTCCAGGTATTTCTGGACTTTCTTAACACATAAGCCTAGTTTCCAATTTTCCATTTCTGCACACATATTCCTCAGTGCTATTTGTGTAATTTTGATGAATGGTTACATTTCTAAATATCACATTTAATCATACATTTTTTTAATTTTATCAATACACTATAAGGTTTAATGATAAACATACACATTTATAAGGCTTGCTTAATGTCTTGATAAAAACATACACTACATACCACATACGATAGACACATCCAAGAAGTATGACTCCTTCAAGAGGTATGAGCCCCACCTTTGCAACTGGACTAGAGTAGTGTGAATCTTACAAAACTCAAGCAGCTAGGATGAGAGCATAGATAAGGGCTGTGGTAGAATGTAGTGCCATATATATATACACTGCTCAAAAAAATAAAGGGAACACTCAAATAACACATCCTAGATCTGAATGAATGAAATATTCTCATTGAATACTTTGTTCTGTACAAAGTTCAATGTGCTGACAACAAAATCACACAAAAATCATCAATGGAAATCAAATTTATTAACTAATGGAGGCCTGGATTTGGAGTCACACACAAAACTAAAGTGGAAAAACACACTACAGGCTGATCCAACTTTGATGTAATGTCCTTAAAACAAGTCAAAATGAGGCTCAGTATTGTGTGTGGCCTCCACATGCCTGTATGACCTCCCTACAACACCTGGGCGTGCTCCTGATGAGGTGGCAGATGGTCTCCTGAGGGATCTCCTCCCAGACCTGGACTAAAGCATCCGCCAACTCCTGGACAGTCTGTGGTGCAACGTGACGTTGGTGGATGGAGCGAGACATGATGTCCCAGATGTGCTCAATCGGATTCAGGTCTGGGGAATGGGCAGGCCAGTCCATAGCTTCAATGCCTTCATCTTGCAGGAACTGCTGACACACTCCAGCCACATGAGGTCTAGCATTGTCCTGCATTAGGAGGAACCCAGGGCCAACCGCACCAGCAATTTGGTCTCACAAGGGGTCTGAGGATCTCATCTCGGTACCTAATGGCAGTCATGCTACCTCTGGCGAGCACATGGAGGGAAATGCGACCCCACACCATTCCTGACCCACTGCCAAACCGGTCATCCTGAAGGATGTTGCAGGCAGCAGATCGCTCTCCACGGCGTCTCCAGACTCTGTCACGTCTGTCACATGTGCTCAGTGTGAACCTGCTTTCACCTGTTTAGAGCACAGGGCGCCAGTGGCGAATTTGCCAATCCTGGTGTTCTCTGGCAAATGCCAAGCATCCTGCATGGTGTTGGGCTGTGAGCACAACCCCCATCTGTGGACGTCGGGACCTCATACCATCCTCATGGAATCGGTTTCTAACCGTTTGTGCAGACACATGCACATTTGTGGCCTGTTGGAGGTCATTTTGCAGTGCTCCTCCTGTTCCTCCTTGCACAAAGGTGGAGGTAGCGGTCCTGCTGCTGGGTTGTTGCCCTCCTACAGCCTCCTCCACGTCTCACGGTGTACTGGCCTGATTGTCAATTAGTGTTGCTTCTTAAGTGGACAGTTTGATTTCACAGAAATTTGATTTACTTGGAGTTATATTGTGTTGTTTAAGTGTTTTGAGCAGTGTGTATATATATATATATATATATATATATATATATATATATATATATATATATATATATATATAGTGATGTCAGTAACGCGTTACTCTAATCTGACTACTTTTTTCGGTAATGAGTAATCTAACGTGTTACTATTTGCAGTCCAGTAATCAGATTAAAGTTACTTATCCAAGTCACTGTGCGTTACTATTTTTGTCATTTTCCTCAGTACAAAGATATAATTTTGCTTTCTTCTTGCATCTCGGGGAGTGACGTCGGGCAGATGCGACAGTTAAGCCCCGTTTTCAGCATAAGGACAATAATAGCACACAGCGACACAATGTAAACAATGGAGGGAGGAGAAAGATGCGCATTTTCTAGCTGAAATACAGGCACTATTTTGAATTTGTGTCAGCTAAAGATGACAATATCAAGGTTAGTTGTGCACTCTGTGCTGGCAACAAAGTGCTATCTAGCTTCAAAAACACTATGTCAAATATGAGGAAAAATCTGGAGTCATGGCGCAGTCAAACTTACAGAGCGAGTTGCAACAGGTGGAGCGAAACAGAGACAGAAACAATGCAGGAAACCCCCAGCACTCAAACAACAAAAGTTGGACTTCAGTACAAACCAGGGGAGAGCTGAAAAAGTTGAAAATCCCTCTACTACAGTATGTAGTAGAGGCTGGTATTGTGCCAAAAAGTGATCGCCTGCCAAACAGCAATTTTCGGTAGTTGCTAAAAAATTATTCCCTGTATTTAAACAGCTGTAAATGACTTGATGACCTATAATCTGTGAAGCATATATCAAACATATCGCTCATGAATAATATCAGGTAATTTTGAGTGAGAAACAGCATTTCTATCACAACGTAGAAGCGGCACTCAGTTTTTGGCAAAGTGACTAAGATTAAGATTAAGATTAAGATAGTGTTTATTTGTCACATGCGCAGTTATACACAGTACATTGCACAGTGAAATGTATTTTGTACCTGCAACCATATATACACACACATATAAATAAGAATAAAAATAAAAATAAGTAATTCACACTATACACTATACTCTATATACTATACACTATACACACTTTTACATGGAATTATAGATTATAATATTTACATTGTGCAATAATAGTCCAGTTAGGGCTCAGAGTTGAGCAGACGGATGGCTTGTGGGTAAAAACTCTTCTTCAACCTTTCAGTCTTAGTCCTCATGCAGTGGTAACGCCGGCCTGATGGGAGGAGGGAGAAGAGAGAGTGTCCGGGGTGGCTGGGCTGTTTTAGGATCTTCACAGCCCTCAGCCTGCACTGCTTGGTGTAAATGTCCTGCAGGTTGGGGAGGGTGGTTCTGATGGTCCGTTCAGCTGAACGAACCACCCTTTTTAGAGCCATGAAGTCCTGCTTAGTGCAGTTTCCCATCCAGGTGGTGATGCTCCCACGCATGATGCTCTCGATGGTGCAGGTGTAAAAGTTCCTGAGCACCTTGAGTGGGAGCTTGAAGTCTCTCAGCCGCCTGAGGAGGTAGAGACGCTGTCTGGCCTTCTTCACAGTGATGTTAATGTGATGAGTCCAGGACAGGTCCTGTGAGATGGTCACTCCCAGGTATTTGAAAGTGTCCACTCTTTCCACCTCAGCACAAGTGGATGGTAGTCCCTCTGCTGCTTCCTGCTGAAGTCCACAATCAGTTCCTTCGTTTTGCTGACGTTGAGCAGGAGGTGGTTCTCCTGGCACCAGTTCTCCAGGCGGGAGACCTCTCTCCTGTAGGCTGTCTCCTCATTGTGGGAGATTAGTCCCACAACAGCAGTGTTGTCAGCAAACTTGATGATGACGTTGGACTCTGACGTGGCCATGCAGTCATGGGTGTACAGTGAGTACAGCAGAGGGCTGAGCAAACAGCCCTGGGGGTATCCGGTGTTGAGGGTGAGGGAGGATGAGTTGAGGTGACCCACTCGTACCACCTGTGGTCTGCTGGTCAGGAAGCTGTGAACCCACCTGCACAGGGATGGGCCCAGGTCCATATATTTATATATTCGGGGTTTTTTTTAATCAAGGTAAAAACTGTCTGACATTAAAAATGTCTTTTTAAACAGAAAACTGGCTCAGAAGGCTGCAGAAATCACAACAAATATAACATCACAGTTCTATAAAGATATTTGAAGTGGCCAAAAAGCACAGGATTGATTGTAATGTAGGTACAATATCACAGACTCCTAAAGATTGTTGAAAAACAGGGTAGTTCTGCATTTTATATATAAGCCCTTCATAAATCATATCAAATAAGCAAAGATATTACACATAAAAACATACAGAAACATCTGAATCACTTTATGACAGACGATCACTTTTTGGCACAAGACTGGCCGCTGTTGAAAGTAACTAATAAAGTAACTTGTAATCTAACTTAGTTACTTCTAAAATTAAGTAATCAGTAAACTAAGTAAGTCACTTTTTAAAGGAGTAATCAGTAATCAGTAGTCGGACTACTTTTTCAAGGTAACTATACCATAACTGGCAATGAGTGGGTTATCTCGTCAGTTACTCAAGTTTCTACTAGCGCAACTGAAAGACAAGATGGTGTCTATTATATAGAGACTAGATGTTCTGGAATCTAATAAAGACTCACCTACAGAAGGAATAAAGAGGAAAAGACGGCAGCACAATCCGAAAACTGCGGTAAGACTTAGTATTTTTGTTTTAGAAACGACCAAGAGTCGCGAAATGGTCACAGTAAGTTGACAGACGTATTGTGGTTCGGTTTCTTATTTTTATTTGGTTTCACCTAATAGGAAGCAGTTCGCGGCCTGCACAACTCCAAATCCAATAAAAGCCGGTATGATCCTCTGCAAAGAGTAAGAATCAAAAACAAAGCACGCAGTATTCAATGTGTGGAGGAGAGAATAACTTAAAATGTTTTTACTGTTATTTATTTTCACGTTTATTTTCCACAGACTGTGTTCGCCTCACAATGCGAGTGTTTCTAATGCGTGGACAGTGACATAATTGTGTGTAAGTATCTACTGGTGTTCTATCTATCTATTGGTGTTTGTGTGTGCTTTTTGGCTGAATATTGTTTATGTATGCACTGTGTTTACACTCTTTATTTACAATGTACAAAAATGTTTTCCAGCTTCCGCCGCAACTTCCGATACAGTCAACCTCACGTTCTTGAAAAGGTGGCAGCCATTAAAAATTCTGCCTGGTGTCGTGCAAGAAGGAAGCAGGTAAGACGTACTGGATTGTATTCTTGGTCTGTTGTATTTGTGTAGTTAGCTTGGAAATACAGTTTTATTTTTGGAAAATATTACTTTTTGTTTTTTTAACTTTATAAAAAATCTGGCTTCTTCTGAACAACCCAAAATGTATATAAAAAGGTGATGCAGTGAAGGTGAAAATAATTAACACTGAATGTTTATAGTTTTAGCAGCTGTAACATTTTGGGACCTAAAGATAAAAAGTGTATAATCAGTTTAAAGGTGCCTCAAGGGTTAATGACCAGAATCACTTAAGTACTTTTATCAATGTTAAATTTTTTCAAAGTACTTGTTCATTTGTCTTTTATTCACAGGATGCACAGAGTTGGTACTTTGACAGATAACCACTGTTTTTGATGACAAAAATGGGCTGATATTATATTTTTTTCCTTTTTTTTTTTTTTGCATTCAGAGTCTTATCTGCTATGTGTGCATTCAAAGTCACGAGACTCAAACTTTCAGTTTAGTTTCCTGATTTTTCACAATATTTCATATAGTTTCATAATGACTTAATGTGTGCTCTGTGTCAACAGCTGCTGGAGGCGAGGGCGAGTGTCCTGGCAGCAGAGGAGGTTGCCTTCTGGGACGGTGTCACCACTGACCTCATGTTGGATGAGGAGGATCTGTGTATATATATATATATATATATATATATATATATATATATATATATATATATTATATATATATATATATATATATATATATATATATATATATATATATATATATATATATATATATATATATAAAATATATTATATATATAATATATATTATATATATAATATATATATTATATATATATATATTAGGGGTGGGACTCGATTAAAAAAATTAATCTAATTAATTAGAAGCTTTGTGCTCAGTGCTCATCACATCTGTCCCTCCAATTTTAATAGCACTGTAGCTTTCACACACACATACATATTCTTCCCACTCCATACACTCACATACACCCAACATATCACTCCAAACACGCTGAGTGGAAGGAGGGGGAGGGCGAGTCTTCCACACCCCAGTTTCATGCACCCTGCCTGGGGTAGGGACTGGCTAGTGGTTTGGGGCCGGGTTGGCTGCTTCGCCGGGGTGCCACTGGCTCTGTGCTGGTACCCTCTCACCCACACTTGGTGTCCATGTAAGTTCTGTGTGTGTGCGCATGAATGTGTGACAGTCATATGTGTGAGTATGAATATATGATTTGTGTGTGTGTGTGTGGTGCATGTGTGTGCATGTGTGTGTGTGTGGTGCATGTGTGTGCGTGTGTGTGTGTGTGTGGTACATGTGTGTGCATGTGTGTGCGTGTGTATGTGTGTGGTACATGTGTGTGCGTGTGTGTGTGCATGTGTGTGAGTGTGTGGACAGCAGGGCCTGGGCCTGTGGTTCACTGAGCCTTGGCACCTGTGGGACATGGTTGCGGAGGGTGGGAGTCACCCCTCCCTATCACTCCCTATCGCTTCCTGCTGCTTCCTGCTGGTTGCCACTGCTGCCCCTGGAGTGTCGGGTGCCTGTGGGTCCCGGGGTTCGCGGCCGGATGTCTTGGCGTGGTTCTTGGCCCGCTCCCTTGGCGGTTGTGGCCTGGGGGTGGCTCGGGCCTCTTTGGCGTGGGGGGGGGGCTCTGCTGGGTGTCGGGCGGTTCTCGGGCGCCTGGGGCCCTGGGGCCGCATTTGCGGCTCGTGCGGGGGATGCCGGCCTGCGGCGGGGGTTGGCTGATCATTGCCTCTGGCTGTCTGGACTCTTGCCGTTTGGCCGTGGGGGGGTCCGTCTGGGGTCTCCCTCCTTCCTCCTCTGGGGTGTGTGCGCAGTTGCCATCGGGATGTGTGGCCTTTCGTCTTCTGATGTCCTGGTGGGCCGTGGATAGGCCGCGTCCCCTGGGTCCTTTCCCGTTCGCCTCTGGATCACGAGGGGCATGATTGCAGTTTCTTGCCTCCATTGGTGAGTATGTTCCATGACAGAGGCACATACACACATTACTTGCAAGCAACAGCAGGATTATGTGTGTGTATGGGTGTATGCGTATGTATGTGCATGTGTAGATATGTGGATATCATTCTTTGATTATTCTTTTCTCACCTTTGTTTTGTTTTTGTTTTTCTTTCTGACTCCTTTTTGTACCCTTTCCTTTCTGCCTGTCATGCCTGGTATAAATAAATAAAATAAAATTAAAATACAAACTAAATACATGCTAACAAGAGTAGCCTATTGTAAAACTTAAAGAGCTATTCTTGGAAAAGCAAATATGTTTGGAACACCAGCGTATTCGGATCATATTCTGAGTGCGAAAACTGCCAGACATGACAGGCTAAAAGAAAAAAAAAAAAAAAAAAAAATTAGAAGCTTTGTAATTAATTAATCAAAATTAATCGCATTTTAATCACATTTCAATATTTAACATGAGAAATATTAATTTAAGTTTGGTTGATGAATGAATCAACCAGTCTACGTAGGACGGGTCCTTCGAAGGATGCGGCCCCTGAATTTGGACACAGCTCATGTGATAGTTCATGTGACGACGTGATAATGGATATTCCAACGTAGGAAGTGCTGTCAAGCAGCTAATGAAAACATCAACCGCATGGGTTATATTTTATTGTTTGCGCTTTATGTGCAATTTTACAGGATTTCTGCAAACTCCTTGGAGGAAGTATATAACGTTCTGGGGACATGTTGAATGCATGATCTTTAAGTGTAAATTCTCTGGTTTTATATGCAAAAAGAATTATTGCTTTATTGTGTGGTTGCAATTCGACCGGCATTTAAAAACAGTTATGCGATCAGGGGACCGCCAGGAGCACTGGCACTCCTGTCCGTAAGATTGAGTTAATAAGAATGGGATACCATTCAAGTTCATATGCATGAGAAGGCAGACGAGTGAATACTTTTTGTAGTATAGTGTATAGCTGGAATATTCTCTCCGGTCCCCCTTTTTAAATGTTGGATGATCTATTGGCCACGGTACACTGGCCAGATATGTGTTGGGCAGACAATTTTTAAGTTACTTTTTCTAAGCCCTTCCCTGTGCAGGATAAGCAGTGTTGTCCTGAAAAGGGCTGCCTAGTCACTTAGGATGCTGCCGGACTTCCCTGCTGCCCCAGATACTGAGAAGAACGACCTCTTGTCCACAGGCCACCTACGTGCAGGTTTGCGAATATAACCACCATTGGTCACCGCTACCTGTTGCTTGACCATTCCCCTTCACTGCAGGTGATGAAAATTGGATGATAAAAAGATGAAAGTGCACAATGAAATCTGTCTGTGAAGGGTATTAAAGTGGAAGAACCTTTGCACAGGGGGACTCACACCAACTTGGCAAGAGAGAACTTGATCCATTGGCACGGAAAGCCATTACACCTGGAGATCTCACCAACTGCAGTGGATGACCATGACTTTTACGTGTCTTGTCATGCTCAGTGCTCTGCAGAATCTGCTGAAACTGCCTTAGTTATCGTGTAAGTCCAATAACACAACAGCATTCTGGTTCAGATCAGGCAGGCCATTCTTCCCAATCCACACCCCCTCCAGGTCTGTCATTGCCTTTTTGAGCATTGAAGTCACCAGTAAGATAATAGAGTCCCTAGATGGGGCATTTTCAAGCACTCCACCCAGTGATTCCAAAAGGAGGGAGAACTCCAAAGTGCTGGCAACAAAATGGGTATGATCTCATTGGTTTGCTGCCATTTGTTAAGTTTTTTTTTTTTTTTTTGTACCGATTTAAAAACCCAATGCTGTGGGTCCACTAGACCTACAATCCATCAAACATTGGCTGAGTAATAAAAAACAATAACACCATAACCTCTTTAATACATTATCTTTCCCTGTAAGATCAGCCACTCTGCTGCCACTATACTTCTCCATATGTCTCACTGGTCAGATACTACCAATACCACTTTTTTCATATGAACAAAATTGTAGCTAGGCTGGAAAATCCTGGTTTGACTTGCTAAGTTGAAAACCACCATTGTCTGGCTGCTTAGGTTGACTGCCAGACTGAAAACTGAAGCAAACAAAAAAAAAAAAAAAAATTTTCCCCAACCAGTTTAAAGAAAAAATATTCCTTTACCATCGTGTTTTATGTTTTTCTATACACTCCTGATCAAAATCTTAAGACCAGTCGGATCTTAAGAAGGTTCTAAGTAGAGCTTCACAATGCTAAAAAAGGAAATCGGCGCAAGAGACAAAAACGTTTGAGCAGGGAATTTTTTGAAAACTGCATTTACACTCAAACATGATTTTTTCAGCTGATCAAAAGTTTAAGACCATAGCCTTTAAAAGCCAAAAGCTGTGCCAAAATTTGGATTCCATATCATTTTCTGTCAAGTCTTTACACTGTCAAGACCTTCTGATGGCAAAAGCAAAAAAGCTCACTGACTTTGAACATGGTAGGATTGTTGAGCTGCATAAGTAAGGCCTCTTACAACGTGCCATCACTGCTGAGGTTGGACGCAGTAAGACAGTCATTTTGCATTTTTTAAATGATCCTGAGGGTTATGGAACAAAAAAGTCAAGTGTTAGACCCAAAAAAATTTCACCAGCGCTGAACTACAGGATCCGATTGACTGTCCATCAAGACACGGGACGATCCCCTACACAAATTAAGGCTATTACTGGTGCTGACTGCAGCCCAATAACCATCAGATGGCATCTGCGAGGGAAGGGGTTCAGAAACAAAAAACATCTTCAAAGGCCACGTCTTCTTCAACGCCAGAAAATTGCCCATTTGGACTTTGCAAGGGTGCACCAAACATAGGACACTGAAAGGTGGAAGAAAGTTGTCTTCTCTGATGAGACATGGAGATCCCACCTGAGATGTTTTCTAGACAGCACAGTGGATGGGGGGGGGGGGGGGGGGGGGGGCATCATGATTTGGGGTGCGTTTTCCTTCAGTGGAACAATGGAGGTTGTGCAGGGGCGTCAAACAGCAGCTGGCTATGTGGAGATGTTGCAGCGGGCATCATGTCTGGCAGATCTTGCTAACAGAACTGTGATCTGAGTGCATTGTTGTGCCAAACATATTTGCTATTTCAAGATGAGCTCTATAGGTTCTCTATAGGCTCTGCTTGTTAGTGTGTGACCCTTTATTTTATTTGAATTATTTTTAACATGCTATGTGACAAATTGTGCTGGAGCTGACGGTTAGGAAAAAGAAAAGAGAAAAGAAAGAAAAGAGAAAGGGAAAGAGGAAGAAGAAAAAAGAAAAGAAAAAAAAAGACACAGGAAAGAGTGCAAGTAAACCAAATAGTTCATCACTTGTTAAACATAAGATACTGACAATATTTGCAAAATTAAAAATTGCGTGGGGAAAACAAAATAAAAGAAGAAGCATGGTTACACAAACCAACCATTTTGTGTTATTATTACGTGGGTGTATGTGTTTGTGTCATGAAATGTACTTACCAATGAGGGCAGAACGCCACAGCTCCGCCCATCAGAAGCTAGAGGTGGGCAAAGAAAGACCCAGGAAGCCCAGGCCACCAGCAGCCCATGAAGACCTAAGAAGACCCAAGGCCACTCATTCCAAAGAGAACCGCACCCCCCCCCCCCCCCAAGGAGCAAGGGCCCCAGAGAACCCAAGGCGATGAGAAGCCAGCCCCCCCCCAGTGGCCAGCCCCTTGCACAGGCCGGCGGCAAGGGTCCAGGGCCCCCAGCACCCGAGGACCACCCAACCCCCCACAGAGCCCCCCCCATGCCGAAGAAGCCACCGCAACCCCATGCCACAACCCCCGGGGGAGCAGGTCAACTCCCACGCCAGAATATCCAGCCCACCCATGTACACATTTATGTACAAATACACATACATGCACATACACACTCACCCACACACATATAAACATAGATACACCGTATGTAAATGCAGTTTTCAATAAATTCCCTGCTCAAAAGTTTTTGTCTCTTGCACCGATTTCTTCTTTTAGCATTGTGAAGCTCTACTTAGAACCTTCTTAAGATCCAATAGTGCAAAATGCAAATTCTTGCAATTTTTTAACTGGTCTTAAGATTTTGATCAGGAGTGTACATCTTCATATACAGGGTAAGATCTTTCTGCTGTTGCATTTTGTACTATGTTGCCAAGTGTGCAGGGAAGCACACTTATGCCTGGGTTACATTTGTGAAGAATGAAAATATCTTTCCCATTTCTTTTTACCAACCTCCTAAATTGGATTTTGTCAATCCTTTCAATTGCATAATAAAAAGATTTCCCACAAAAAAACTTGTTTTAATTGATAATATTTAGCCCCTTAACTGGCAAGGGCCCGGTGACGGGCAGTTTGTAGTCCCTTTTATATGGCAGGCTAGACCCTCCCATTTTTATTGACACATTATTCGGCCAATCATGTAACTGGCTGCACCAAATCACCTGACAAAGCTACGTGATGCCCTCTGAGTATTATTGGCCCTGGGAAACCCATTTCTTAACATGATTGGCCGAATGAGGTGTCAGTCAAAATGGGCGGGTCTAGCCTGCCATATAAATGCACTTCATTCGGCCAGCGGACCAGACGGAGCCGGTTAATAGGCTATGAAATGGGTTGTTCAGAGCCAATAATAACCAGAGGGTGTTATGTAGTTGTTTCAGGTGATTTTTTTTGCTGCCAGTTAAGGGGTTAAGAGACAGTGTATTTTTAAGTTTAAAAAAAAAAAAAAAAAAGCATTATTGAAAAAAATTTTCACAACTGGCCTTGACACCCAACTAAAATCTGTATTTTACTATATTTTAGGAGAATTTTAAATTCAATAGTTCCCCTGTTTTTCATCTCCACTTAAAAATCACAGGAATGCTGAATGTTTTAAAAAAAAAAAAAAAATGCTAACTACATTCGATTTTCTATCAACCAATTAAAAAGATTTAATGCTCAGTGACATTTTATTGTTCCACAAAATATTGTGATTGTGATTTTAGACTCCACTAATAGGCTAGTGACAATGCCCCCAGAATT